>JAHPZR010020050.1:10000-78103 GCA_019787425.1 Platygyra sinensis
TATTTTGTCATATTTTGAAGGATTTGTTAACGGTAAGAGGCATCGCTCGTTCCAAATTGTTGTTTCAATTCTAGAAAACGAGTTTAGTTGAATAGAGGTTTGTGTATAAAAGCAGTTCGAAGCAGAGGATCGGGTATTATAGGAGTGTTTGTTAATCAGACGACTTTGGAGCCATGAACTAAAGCTTCAGAGCTCTTGATAGTTAAATACTCCCCTAATCCAATATTCCTTAGATGAAATAAGGCAGATTTGCAAAGAAAATTTACATGCTTATCTTAGCGATAAAGTTTGGGCAACAACTACACCTATGTTCCTGGCCGTATTAGAGAGACGTAAACGACAATTGCCAACCAGGATATTATCGAGAAGTGGACACGGCAGATGCTTAGAATCAATCCTCAGTTCAGTCCCATCTCTAGTTAATTTGAGTTTGTTACGGGCCACCCATCGATCGATGTCCCGAACACAAGATTAAGCAATCTGACCAACCGAGCTGACCTGATCATCCCCACCTAGGGAATTACAACATGTAAAAGACAGGTATGATTGCGTGTCGTCAGCGTAAAAATGAAAACCCACGCTATACCGTCTGACAGTATCACCGAGTATCCAGGTTTAAAGTTTCTTGATTTTAAAAGTATTCTAACGCGATTTTAAATAAAGATGGTGAATTTTAAGTTCGGTGATGAAATGCAAAGAGGTTGATCCACATAACACGAGCGTGGGACAAAGAAAATTAAAAATCTGAGTCCCAAACAGGAATCGATTCCTGAGTCCCACGCTTGTGTCATGTTCATCAGTATTCTAACGCCTTACAAATGGCAAAAAATTAGTGTTTTACATTTCTCTCCCGCTTTCAGCCCTCTTAGAGCTCCCTCCTCCCGCCCTTTGCCCTCGCGCCTCCTGTACCTCCCTTCCAGTTCCTCCTGCCCCCTCCTCGAAGTAGGCAGTGTTTCCAAGCGGCACCCGAAGCGCGGAGAGGGAGTGCGAAGAGGTGACCGAAGAGGTCACATTGCATTTTGAGCCCACGATCAAGCAGCGGATTTCTTTTCGTCGCCATTTTGGATTTGAGGAGAAAACCGGGAAGAAAACAGTTTTGGCAAACATTCCAAGATGTGACCGTAATCGATCGCATTATTTGCATTATTTCAACGAAATGGGTCAGGGAAGTTCCAAGGAACGCTACAAAAGTGCTGTGAAGAAACTTAGTAGCATAGAATTGGCAAATATTGAAGCGGTGTTCAACGAGGTCTCCACCAAGAGAGAGGATGGTTCCAGGCATGTTGAACTTTCTCTCATCAATCGACAAGATTTTGCCGAACGATTCCGGCTTCCAGGCTTTATCGCTGAACGCCTTTTTCTTGCTTTCGACAGAACTGAGGTATTATACTTAAAGAAATTTTTGATAGAGAAATTTGTGTTTAATCATTTCACCTGTGGATACACTTGTTAGTGAGCCTAAGCTCATATACCTATAGAAAAGATATCAGTGACGTCACCTATTGTTATTAATATGGCAACCAGAGAACTATTGGCTGGCGAAACAAAGAGTTCTTTTGTTTAACGTTTTCCAACATTTAAATAACAAAAACAATGTTTGTAAACAAATATCTTCACTATTTGTGCCGACAGAAGCTAGTCACCTTTTCGAGGTGACAATCATCGTCTGAGCTTCTGGTGTCGTCCAGTGAAGTCAATATTAAATTTTACTGAAGTATTTCAGCTGCAAGTGGATATCACTATGCATCTGAACTAGTGTGTTTAATTTTATTTAAACTACAGAATACCCGCCCATGGGATGCTGTACCTCTTAAAGGCTTCCCAGCTATGTGGCTATGTGGCTACATGCATGATATGGCTACATAGTTGTGGAGCTACGTGGCTACAAAGCTACTTGGCTATGTGCTATGGAGCTACAGAGCTATGTGGCTACTTATTTTGGCTCATGGATTTAAGAATGAGGTATATTCATATCAGTGTAGCTCGGTAGCTGCATAACCAAGTAGCCACTTAGCCTTCTGGCAGTGTAGCTTCATTGCAGCATAGCCACAGATTCTAGATGTGTTTTGGAGTAGCAGGGCATTTTGCAGTGAAGCCCATACTTATTACATTGTTCCCCTTGTTGGAGAGCAATGTATTAAGCATAAACTCTGGAAGAAGTGGTTGGATCCCAGGATGCTTCTTTCAGATTTAGTATAATGTGGGGCGGCAGCACTCCTTTGAGGAGAGAAGTCATTCAAATGAGGGCTGGCATGAGGGTAGGGGAGGTAAGGGAAGTGGTAGGAGGGATGGGGGGGAGCACTTGTTCAATTTTTCCAAAACTACAACATAGAGGATATTACTTGCCCACGCGTGGATATCAATTTTATCTTCGAGTGTTTAACTATCTTCGAGTGTTTGACAAAAGTGAGCACAGCGAACGAGTGAGATATCGAGTTGAACGTGAGAAGATAAAATTTATATCCACAAGAGGGCATGTAATATTCTGTTTGTTATATAAACACCAGTGAAAAAGGCGCAATTTATTATGTAACCATAACGACGGTGATCTCTTCACATGTGAAGATAACATGTTATTTTCATGTGCAAAGATGTAAAGTTTTCGTGCGTAAGCTTACTTGGTATTTCACTGGTGTTCATATAATAATAAGCTATTATTGAATGAGGCTGAGTAGGATATGAAGAATTCTACAGATCAAGGAGGGTGTTATCCACAGAGGCCAAAGGCCAAGGTGGATAACACCCTACGGATCTACAGAATTCTTCATATCCTATGAAAGCCGAATTCAATAATAAATTGCTTTATTTTTCATTCAAAATATTTTCCCGTTCTTAAGGAGTTTTGCCATTTCGCTCTTTGTTTTTCTGCTCTCCAAATATAACACTACCTTTTCTCCAGGTTTTCTTGGTCAACGGTTCAATAATCTGCAGCAAGGTGCACTTTTGACGTCATTTTGTCATCATCGGTTGAATAATTTGCAGTGGGCTGCACTTTTGACGTCATTGATTGTGTAATTCCAGAAAAATCCATACCTCCCCCACAGAAGGGATTTTTTCTAAGACCCCCCTCCCCACCCCTCTGGAAATTCCAATTAGGCTTCATACATTTCTTTAAATTTTTTGGCCTTATAGAACCCCCACTCCCCAGGAAATTCCAATCCCTTTTGTGGGGGGAGTATGGATGTTTTCTGGATTTGCAGAGTCAATATTTGGTCAACAGCAGCTGGTTATGGTGAATTATGCATGTGGTTTTAACCAATCAGAAACGGGGAAATATTTTGAATGAATAATAAAGCCAGTTATCAAACATGCTTTCCCGGGCTGTGTCTTTAACTCTAGTTGGTAGGAATCCGGCTTTCTATAACCCTGGATTTTTTTAAAAACTGAAACCAAAAGTTGTTTTCATCTCCTTCAACACTGTAATCTTTTGGCCAATTTCTTGAACTACTCATTGCAAGTTTCCAAATCATTTTTGTTTCCTTGGAGGTTAAAAAATCAGGATTGCACTTAGTTTAATGTTTGTTTTATTGCAGAGTGGTACTATTGATCTGGAAGAGTTTATTGGTGGAATAGCTTTGTGCTTACATGGAACAGTTAAAGATAAATGCAGATTATTATTCCATATCTTCAATTTGGTATGTTCAGTCTTGATGAATAAGACTGGCAATTTATTGTCACTGTTATTATCAGAGGTTTTATTAAGGCTAGGTACTGGGCAAATATATCACCTGAAAGGACAATTGAAGGCTTCGGTGGAAAAAGGGCGTTAGGTTTTTTACTCAAAAATGAAATTTATCAAAAACGCTCCAAATTTCGCATGCAGTTTTGTTTAGGTGCGTTAGACAATGTTCTGCATGTTTTTTTGCTGAAGTTTGTTTCGTTTTCGAGTTATTACGTATGCAAAAAACCCTGTATTTGTTGTCACGTCAGCACGTGACCGCAAAGACGGTAATTTCACTTAAAATCCAGCAAAATATTGATCTTTTGCAACGTGTAACCTCAAAAAGTGTTGATGTCAGGTGAAAACCGTTAAAACTTTTATTTCACGTTAACGTGCGACCGCAAAGACGTTCGGTTCACTCAAATTACAGCCAGATGTTAATTTCCCGCAATGCGCAAGCTAGACAATGTTGATATCAGGTCATTTACAGAGACTTAAAATTTTAATTTCACATTATCACGCCACCGCAAGGACTTAAACCCTTAGGGTTTTACTTAGGGTTAGGGTTACCGCTCGAAACTAGGGCTAGCGTTGAAGGGTTACGGAACAAGGTTAGGCTTAGAGTTGACGCTTAGGGCTACGGCTTGAAACTAGGGTTACCGCTTGAAACTAGGGTTACGGAACAAGATTAGGCTTAGAGTTAACGCTTAGGGTTACCGCTTGAAACTAGGGTTACCGCTTCAAATAGGGTTACCGCTTGAAACTAGGGTTACGGAACAAGGTTAGGCTTAGAGTTGACGCTTAGGGCTACGGCTTGAAACTAGGGTTACCGCTTAAAACTAGGGTTACCGCTTGAAACTAGGGTTACGGAACAAGGTTAGGCTTAGAGTTAACGCTTAGGGCTACCGCTTGAAACTAGGGTTACCGCTTGAAATAGGGTTACCGCTTGAAACTAGGGTTACGGAACAAGGTTAGGCTTAGAGTTAACGTTTAGTGTTACCGCTTGAAACTCCGGGGTTAGCGTTGAAGGGTGAGGGTTATTGCCGAGGGTTAGCGCTAGCGCTTCATTGTTAGGGTTAGCGCTTCGGATAACGTTAGAGTTAAGGTCAGGACGCGTTAGGGTTAGTGCAGTGTTAGGCCAAGGAGAACAATCAAGATGTAACCTTAAAAAATGTTGATTTCAGGTTTTTAAAACCGTTGAAATTGTGATTTCACGTTATCACGCGACCGCAAAGACGTTAATTTCACTCAAATTACAGCCAGTTCACTTTACGCGATTTCGCGTTAAGGCATGACGGCAAGGATGTTGATTTCACTTCAAATCCAGCAAGCTGTTCAATTCACCCAGCACGTAAACTCGAAAACGTCGATTTCGGGCCTAAATAGGTTAAAATGTTGATTTCACTTTAAAGCGTCACAGCAACTATCTCTATTTCATTTTAACTGCCTGCAACGTATAAGCTTAAAAATGTAGGGCTGACAGATTAACAGATTAACCCTTCTGTGCAACGTACAGGTCTCTCTCCTTACATCTGCATGGCCCCTGATCCCAGAAGTTTAAAACACTACAAATCATGCCGATTTGAAGTAAAATCAACGCAACCTGGCTCACAGATCTATGTTTTGAATCAATCGATCGCTTCTTGTTGGCCATTATTATGTTGGAATAAAAAAGGAAAAAAACACGCTCTGTAATTAGTTAAATATTATTGTGATTTATAGACTGCGAGCAGTCTCTCTTTTGCTCGAAAATCCGTAGGGAAACACGGAAGGAAGAACTCGAAACAACATCTGCGTGCCAGCGTAATATGCGAAGCCGCGAGCCGTACGTAGCGCGGGCGTCGAAAGACGAGTGTGATTTACGGAGTCTTGTCTTGTCTTGTCTTGTCTTGGCTTGTCTTGCCGAACGTGATCGAAATGCATGCCGGGAAGGTTCTGTTACACCTCGTGCGCGGGTAAACATGGAGGATGATGCAAGAAAAATTTTATAAGTCTAAAAGCAGTTCTCATTTTCCAAACTTTGAAGCTAGCAACGCTTGGCAAATGGGCCACAACTCACGACAGGGTTTTATTCTTGGGCAAGAACTGCTCTTGGACTTTGCTGCCTGGATCGACCTGACTTCGAACGCTGATAACTGACTTGCCGCTGATATCAGTTGCGTTGGAAGTTACAGAACACGTTTTGCTTCTTTAAAACATGCTGGTGACTTACGGGTTATCAAGGCTTTATGATGCCTATCAACCACCAGGCAGGCTACAAGGTACTTAAAAACAATGCTTAAGATATTAGTCGAAAGAGCTGTACTGCATCATGCATCACTTCTCTTTGCTTTGACGCTCGATCGAAATTCACGTGTTGTCTCACGTCACAATAAGCTGTATAAAACAATCTCTCCAGATTCCCGCTGTATACGCATTTTTTTAAAATAGATATCTTCATTTTTGAAAAAAGAAAAGGAACAGAGCGAAAAAAAAAAATTGAGCGACCTCGTGTCGAACCGGTGTCACGGCAAAACAAATTCGAATCTGGCCCGTTCAACGCCTCATCCGCTTGTGCTAACGAAGCAGTAGTAAGAGCTTAAGGTATTATAGTGAGTTGATCGCTTAGCGAAACAAAAGGTTTCTTTTGTTTTCCATTCAACAAAAGGTCCCCTGAGGATGCCCTTGGAAAAATGTGTTTTTTTGCATACGTAATATCTCAAAAAGGAAGCAAACTTCAGGGAAAAAACATGCAGAACATTGTTTGACACACGGAAACAAAACTGCATGCGAAATTTGGAGCGTTTTCCACAAAGTTCACTTTTCAGTAAAAAACCTAACGCCCTTTTTCCACCGAAGCCTTCAATTATACCTTGCTGGTTCGACCATCTAGGGGAAAGAAGTAAGCTCAAAATGTTTTTCCCTCCTGTTGAAAGCATTGATAAACTCTGTCTCATACACCCCAAGTCTCAACTAACAGACACGCTTCAGCAAAACAAATTTATACTATATAACAATATTGATTACAGTCAAACTAAGCGAAGCGTACCCCTCAAGATTGCATTAACGAACTGATTATTTGAAACTTCAACCCGCTAGTCATTTCAAGAATGCAATAATGAATTGATTATTCCAATATTGAACTCGTTCGCTCGATCCAAGAATACAGCTAACGGGTTCCGTTTTCGAAAAATCAATTCACTGTTGCGACTAGTAGGTTTCAAACCTACTAGTCTTTTCTAGATTGCAATAGTGAATTGATTTTTCAAAAACGGAACTGGTTAGCCGTATTCTTGGATCGAACGAGCGAGTTCAGTATTCGAATAATCAATTCATTATTGCATTCTTGAAACGACTAGCGGGTTCAAGTTTCAAATAATCAGTTCATTAATGCAATCGTGAGGGGTACGCTTCACTTAGTTTGACTGTAATGTGTTTATGTTCAGAATTTGTAATAATTACCACGGTTTTCCTCTCTAGGGGGTTTTAAGTCACATCACAGTATTTGAACCTTGTCACCTGTTGTGCTAGTCACTTGACACAGCCAGTTTCCTGCTCGCACCTGGCCGAGCTTATTCTGTTTACATTTAGTTTCTTAGCTTACAGTGATGCAATTTGTTTTCTTCGCTAGTTCGTTATTGCTTGTATGTTTGCCTTTTCTTTTCTCATCTCCAATAAACACAACAGGTTGTGTCCTTCCTATATCACTGTGTCTGTTGTTTTTTCTGCTGATTAGAACTTAAACATTTTCTCTGCAGTGGAACACAGTGTCATAGCAGAGAAAAACTGTAGCTAAAAGAAGGGCAGTCGACCAACTTACATAGTACACACCTGTTATTAGAGACCATTTGCTGTTTATCACACATCTAAAACAAGTGACTGGACAGAATAGCTAATATTGGTCAACCTGAAGTTTTCTTAAAATTACCTGTTTCATATATTCTTAGTATTGGAGTGGGTTTAGGCATCAAGGGTGAATTGGGATATTATTTTGATGTAGTTTCAATCTTTAAGCTTCATTTTCAGCTGATGGATCTTGTGTTTGCCTTTCTCTGTCTGTTTCATGAATTAAAGCTAAGTGTGATTCATTTCCTGACCCACAGTTAACTTGGTGCACTGTTCAATTGCTTTGGATTGCAGGCAGAAGACAATAGTGTTAGTAGAGATGAATTGACCGCTGTTCTTTTAAGTTCTCTTGAGTCAGCACACACTATACTGGACAATGTGGAGGATGCCGAGCAGCCTGAAGAAGGAAATGGCACAGACAAGCTGATTGAAACAGTTACAAGGTTGGAAGCCCTGGTTCCATTGAAGCCCTTCTTCCAATTGCTTAAATTGGAAAATTTACTGTGATGATCATTCTTCAATTTGACATGAATAGAGTATTTTTGACAATCTTTACGTTATGTTTTTGAATATGATGCGAAACACTGTCTTGGGCATTTGATATATCTACTCAACTGAAGCTAAAACTAAGTTGAAAACAGAGAAATAAAGGGTAAAAATCTATGCTAATAAGATCAGATGACCATCATGGTTTAGATTTCCTTTGCTTAAGCGTGATGATCATTATTAATAAGTTTGAGAGTATTTGATTACGTGCAAAATATTATTTTTAACTTGTGAGCAATCTTGAGTAAGGACAAGCTGGTGTTAATATTCCTCATGGTCATCTCTTACCATGTGAGGACAGCTAACCCACTGTAAAGCCATAAATACTAAATGAGGTGTTTGATAAGTGAACTGTTATTAAATTTGATTTTATTTATTTAACTGTAGGATTGTCAGTGATGCATTTGAGACTGGTAAGGTGTCAAAAACTGGGAAGCTTTCTGCCAAGGTTGGTTAACTCCAATTTGTTGTAATGGATATTTACAGTCACTTGTTTTTATAACTTGGCATAATAACAAGTCAGAGCACATTTGGGAGACAATCTTTGTTTGATTCCCAGCTGGATGTTGCAAATTTGCACTGTCCTAGTTTGAGGACTGACCTGGTTCTTCCTGTGTTTTTTTTGGCGTGGAAATAATACATTATAGTGCCTCTATCCAGCTTGGAGTATAAATGGGTATTAGCTAACTGTTACATGTAGGGATTACCTGACAGAATGCTGCGGGGTAGCTGGTAATGGACAAGTATTCCTGTTAGAGAGGGAGGGCAATACCAATGGCCACTTCATGATGAGGAGAGAAAAGTCTTCATTGGGCCAAGTGGCCAGTACAGTTGGAGCTTATCCCAGGTTCTGTAGCACCAAGGGCCTGTTTGCAAGGAGAAAGGGTTACCCTTGCAAGCAGGTTACCCTAGGTAGCACTCACACATTTCCGTTTTTTTGTTTGTCGTGGTAGGCGGGTTGTCCTGTCTGCGTGCTAGGGTTACCCTGGTAGGGGGTTAACTTTTTTCCTTGTGAACACTCCAGGTAGGGTTAATCCGCCTACATGGGTTACCTTTATATATGAAAGTAATGTAACACAAGCGTAGGACCCAGAAAAAAACTGAGTCCCGATAGGATATTTACCGAGCTGCAATTTCACCATCACTCATTTATGGGTTACCTTTCTTTGAGTGTAACTGTGCTTTAAGTTACCCTACCTGTGAAAGTTTGCTTGCCAACCCAGCCTATCTTTATTTTGCCCTCCAGCTAGGGTTAACCTGCTTGCTGGGGTAACCATCCCTCCTTGTAAACAGCCCTAAGTGACTAGGAGTATTTCTACTCCCAACTGGATGGGATGCTTTTCCATCACAGGGCTACCCTCCTTTCCCCTGCATTAAACTTGCCAGTACCCACTTGTACAACTGAGTGAAGAAAAGTGCTGTGAGAATAAAGTGTCTAGGCTAAGAACCCCTGGCCAAGGTTTGAATCTAGACTGCTCTATCTAGAGTGCACCATACTAACCATTAGAGCGCCATGCCTGTGGCAATCAAACTTAAAAAAATCAGTCACTTGAGCCACTATGACCCAAGAAGACTTTGTTCTAGACTTTCACTTTTTTATCTTCTTAATTACATTAATCCCCATGTTGTGATATACAAGTACGGCTGGAAAGTTTTGTAACTAAACTCTCTGGTAATTGTCACCTGCTCCATTCCTATCTGCAACTGTGAATGTTTTTGAATGTGACTAAATAGAGTTTTTATTTTGTTCCGCTTAGGAGTTTGAAACATGGCTTTATCGAAACCCTCAAATTATGGATAACGTTTTTGGCTGGCAGTGTCCTAGCCCTGAGGGTAAGTTTAGGTGTCAAAGTAAAGAGTGTAAAAATAGCAATTTGCCAACAATGTGATCATCATCGGATGTACCTTCCAGCTGGGAGGTGAGATAAGTGAAGCCTTGGAGCCAAGGCTGGCTCATAGCTGCCGCTTTCTGTAGCATGAAGCGGCTAGAAGTATTTCTACTTCCCCTGGACGGGATGCCAGTCCATCGCAGGTCACTCCCCAGCAATTCTGTTAGGTTTCCCCAACAATTCACTGGTACTCATTTATACACCTGGGTGGAGAGAGGCAATGTGAGAGTAAAGTGTCTTGCCCAAGAACACAACACAATGTCCCTGGCCAGGGTCCTAGCCCATACCACTTACTCTGGAGTCGAGCACACTAACCATGAGGCCACTGCGCCTCACACGGGAGGCATGATGCCTAATCCTTAATGCACTGAACTAAGAGTTTAAGTCTTGTTGACATCCTCCTGCTTTTTTCTTGGACAAGACACTTTACTCTCACAGTGCCTTTCTCTACCTGTTGCTCTTACTAAGGGGTGTGAATGTGTATTGATAAAGTTTTGATAAAACCTTGCAAAATGAAGCAGGGTTGCAGAAAAGAAGAAAGAGAGAGATGGGGGTAATATGTTATGTCATAGTTTTTTTTTCTGTTAGGAAAACAGAAAACAGCAAAACTGTACTCCTAAGAATAATATTTAAAACTACTGAAACTGGCTAAGGCACTTGTGAGCATTCTTGAAGCTCCCCCTGTTTCAGAGGCTGGAATGAACTTAAGTCCTTTACCTTATCTTTTCAAATGTTATTTGAAGGGGTGAGTGGAATAAAGCCCTAAGTGACTTTCGGAAAATTTTGAGGCAACTGGGATTGAAATGCCTACCAGCAATTTTTTACAGTTTACTCTGGTTTTAGTTCTTGTTTGAAAGCTAGTAGTTATTACTTGTTCTTTTTATGCAATAATGAAGACAAGAGTGAACTGTAACAATTGCTTGCAAGTGTTTCAATCCTGGCTGCCTCAGCTTTTTCCAGAAGTCACTTAAGGCTTTATTCCACTCACCCCTTCAATTGGCTGTCTAACTGAAGTAACTCACATTAAAATTTGTGCTTTTGTTTATTCCGAGCATAGCCACTATGTGGTAGTAAGGGTAACAACTTTTATTACCTTAACACATGGAAATAACAAATAAAGATATCTAAAAAAGCAAACTTCCATTACCTTTTTGTGTGTTTTAGAGGGTCAGTGGATGAATGACAGCTCGCCAGAACCAAGCCCCACTAAGACCAAGTACACCAGTGTGCCTGACGAATCTGCTCAAAGTGTGGAAATTCAAGGTGTACCATCTGAACAAAATGATAATCGCACCCTTAGTGAGTTGTTTTCCGCAACATCCAATACAAGTCATGATGTGGAAGGACACAGTTTCTTTGATTCTCTAGTTCCACCTGGTGCAACCGACCCCTTTTCTCAAGTATCTCAACAAACCTCAGCATCAAAGGAGAGTTCAGAGCCAACACATCAACTGCCAGAAGCACAGTCATTGCATGATCCTTCACAGCAACCATTAGAACATTTGATGCTGAATGACCAGGAAGGATGGCAAGATGAATCACAGGAGTGGCCAGAATTCCAAGGAGCTGAATATTCCATGCCACCACTTGCCCAAATTCCGAAGCAAGCCCCCAAAGGTTTTAATGATCCATTAAATGTTGCTCAGAACCAAGGGTCCTCCAATACCAAACCAAATATATCCCAGGAGCCAAGGCAGTCATCTGCACCACCAACTCCTGATGGAGAATGGTTGAGAAGCAAGCAAACTGAAGCTGAGAGGAGGAACTCGGCATGGATAGCAACTCCGCAAACTAATCAGTTACTGGTTACCATTGGATCAGGAATGTTGAATCCATCTGATGTTGACCAGCAGTTCTTGACATCCCCTGGACTGGTTATTGAAGGACCGCAGGTAGGTTGATCTCATTAAGAGAAGGAGGGGGAAGAGAGGGTGGGGAGGGAGGATGGAAAGGGTGGAGAGAGCAGGGTGCAAGTTTTGAGGGGTATGAGTGAGTGAGGGAGGGTGGGAAAGTACTTAGAACCATGTGTCAGAGCTTTTACCGTCAGAGAGTGCATGCTTCTGAGATCTTGAATATGGTGCTATGCTCATCTTGGCAGCAAATATATTAGTTTTCGGTTTTGGGATTTTATTTTCCCAGCAAATAAGTTTGTATTGCACTGAATGGAGCTACACTCTGATACTTTACTGTTTGATTTGGGTTAGGTTTTCTAGTGCGCTAATAATTATCTTGAGACTTCTTCTCTGGGACTTGATTTACAGGTAGACCCAGTGAAGGAGCTTATATTAAAGTTTATGGGTGAACAGGAGGCTGAAAACAGAAAGACGTTGAGTGTTGATAGTGTCCCACTGGATGAGTCAGGGCTCAGAGAACTGCTGGTATGTAGTAACTACTTTCTCATGGTATCACTTGCAGAATCGCTTCTGAAGTCTCCGCAGAAGGTTTGCATGCACCTTGCAAGTCCTCTACCATCCTTGAATTTAAAAATAAAAATTCAAGTTCTTGAAAGTCAGTGAAAAGTACATTAAGTAAGTAAGTAAGTAATTTTATTTTAGCACATATCGCATATGAGTGAAGGCTCGTTTAAATGCAAATGTGACCTTAAAATTACGAAGTAATAATTTACGACATTTACAGATACAAGATAATGAATAAGAAAGAAGAAATTAAAAAAAAAAAAAAACGAATCAAATAAAATAACCGATCACAGGTACAAAATAATTGGTAATGAAACTGCCATACATTGGGTCATCGATAATCCCTGAAATTTATTGTTTGACTGTTTCAATGAATTGAAAGAACTAAACAAGACTTGGACCAAGCCAATTCTGGCATCTAGTGTAACATTCTAATAGTGTTATTTTAGTGGATGGTGGCCCTTGAAAGTCGTTGTGTGTTTAGTCCAAGAAGGATTACATTACATTTGTTTGGTCACATTTAAGGCATACTACTACACTTCAAATAGGGTTAGAGACCCACCTATAGGCAAGGGGTAGGAATATGCAGTCTAGAGACTTGTTACTGATTTGCAGGTATCTTTTTCACAATCTGGTCAGTAATTACTAGTCATCTATATCTATATTTTATGGTTTTATTGCATAGATGCCAGTCAATCGATCAGTCAATCAATGAATGTATTTTTATGGTCGGTAGGCTTAGCTAACAAGCTAGTTTACAGTTACGCCACTAAAAAAACATTATGAAAGCCTTTTGAAGGTGTATAAATTTAAAATAAATGAAGATTAAGAACTAGCTAATACTAAAATATAAAAATTCAACAATGTTGTCACCAAGTTAAAATGTATAAACATATGATCATTAAAAGCGGTAAGTATTGATTAAGGATAGATCCACATCGCACTCAGAGTTCCGTGAAATTTAATGTTTTTAAGCTGTTTAAAAAATAGTGTATGTTTGAATCTTTCGGTATAGCTTTCCACAATTTCGATGCAGCGTACCTCCATGATCTTAAGCTGAAAGTGGTTGATTTTAAGATTGTATCTTTTACTTTTCAGGCTTCACAGTGTTGGAGAGCTGCTCTGGAATTTACCACAAGATTCCTCACAGCACATGGACAGGGTGTGGGTCAGACGGGGCAGCGAGCTTTACACACTCACAAGACATTACAGGTACAAAATAGGAAATTATTCCTAACAAGTTGGTATGCAACAGCCAAATTTCACATGGGTTTGGTTGAGCCATGGTTTGTATTTTGTTAATTCACTACCACACCAAAAAGCCGACGACAAGACCAAATGACCCTGATATGCCTCCGAAGCAAACCAGAAAGCAGGGTTGTATCTAAGAAAATGTCTCCCGGCTAAGACTTTCATTGAGCCAGTCACCATTTTTCGCAAGAGACCTGGTACAAAATTTTGTTCCAAATCTTTCACAACACCTTGGATATGGGGCTTACCTAATTTGGTGTTTACATGCTAAACATGTGCTCAAAACAAGATTTTAATTAAATTCAAATTACTTTTACTTGTTACAGTGGAACCGATACTTAAGGTAGTCTGAAATTTATTCCAAACTTTTTAACACGTAGACAGTTCGATGTGGCTCAGATATCGAATGATTGTACATGCGTAACCTAAAAATCGTTCATTGTCTTTAACCAAGTGACCTACCCGCCAAAGTCCAGCCGGCAGTCACCTTTCTCGGCCAGCGAATTTCGCTGGCAGTCGGCGCTTAGGAACAACCCTGCAGAAAGGTAGGACTAGGTATTTGCCATATGTGAGTTTGGCCAAGAATCTGGTGATGTGTCAGGTCATGATCACTCGGTAGCATAGAGAATCAGGGCTGTAGACAAGGCCCCGGTTGTTCGAAAGCCGCTTAGCGCCAACCCACGATTAAATCGTACTAATCCACGGAGTAAATTTATCCTTCGATTAAATTGTGTTCCTCGAAGCTCGATTAGCACTATCAAAGGATTAAAGTAAGTGTTAAATTTAAATAAAACGCATAATAAAACGCTTGAGCGTTTGGTGACGAAAGTACGCGACAGGGAAATATGGATCCGGCACATAAGTTGTGTGAGAAAGGTTGCACATGGTGTTGGTTTTCGCGCCAGAAGGAAGTCAGCGTTGGAAGCGACGAAGTTCTACTGTGAGCTAAACGTCTTAGCGATGGAAGCGACGAAGTTCTCAACTCTAAGTTATTTATACTGTAAGCCAAACGGCAAACGTGTTTCTGACAAATGCTGAAATGCTCACAGGACGTTTCCTACGCATTTTTAAACAATTTTGAAATTTTTGACCCTTTCATTTTTTTTCCCGTTACTTCGTTACTCGTTACTCTTTACTTCGTTTCTCGTTACTTCGTTACTCTGTTTAGTAACACCCCGCTTTCAAGAGCTCACTGATTTTCCGCAATGATGCAATGATTCAATAGGCTTCTCCCAGCGTTTACCTTGCACAGACTTTTTTATCACAGCTCTTAATTTAATTTTAGAATTTCTATTGTTTCTTACAGCAAGCAAATAGAGTTGAGTTATATAAAAATTGGATTTTTTGATTTTTTTTCTTTTTATTCAACAAGTTCGTATCATTTTGTAGGAGGCGTCATAATTATCCTTTCCCTCCCCTAGTGCTACACATTTTTCTCCCACCACAGACCGGTTTTACCGGCTTAATCTGAGCTTAATCGAAGGACAGTTAATCGAAGATTATAAATCTGTTTTCAGGAACACCATTTTATCCCCCGATTAGTTATCCTGGTAATAAGAAATTTAATCGCGGAATAACCGCTAACCTCGGGTTATTTTAATCGGCTTTTGAACAACCGGGGCCAGGCTTCTACTTAATGATTGTATAAATCTGCTGTTATAAAACTCTTGTTGCCAATTTCTGCAGCAAGGAGTAAAACTTAGAGTATTGCCCCCCTCCCACACTCAATGATACATATACATAAGATTTTACCTCACCTTACTCCATCACATCCCCTTCTTACAAGTTTGTTAGTTTCTCCCCAGCTGTTTGCTTCTGCAAGTGGTAAAATCACATTAATCCAACATGACAAGATTGCTCACCTTCATATACTGTTAAAGTCAAACCTCACCATTAAATGGATGAGGGACTGGCGTTGGGGGTTGAGGGGGCATGTGTTGGGTTCAAATTGTTAAAACCAGTCTATAAGCTACATTTCTTGTCATTGTCATGACAGGTTTGGTTTTGCCGTATAGCTCTCATGTTCAAGCTGCAGATGTTTAGCACTGCCGAGGTTGAATTGGAAGCATTTGGAAGTTTTAACCAACCTGACTTGTTTTACGAGTTTTACCCTGATACCTATCCTGGCAGGAAAGGTAGGTAAATCCTGTGCTACTGGGTATTAATTATTGGGGAGCAGGGATGCATCTAGACTACGAGTAGTCGCTCTCTCGCTTATAGTCCGGCGAGTGAGACGCGAAAGAAACCCGCGAGAAAAAAATGGCCGCGCATGATCCTGGGGACGAGAAAGTACGCGTGCAGGGATGGCGCAGTCGTGAGAGCGCTCGCGTCCCACCAATGTTTCCCGGGTTCGGGAACCGAACCCGGCGTCATATGTGGGTTGAGTTTGTTGTTGGTTCTCTTCCTTGCTCCGAGAGGTTTTTCTCCGGGTACTCTGGTTTTCTCCTCTTCTCCAAAACCAACATTTCTAAATTCTATTTCGATCTGGATTATTGTCAAGCACTTTATCATGAGCGTCTCGCTCGGGTGATCGTGCAAGCATTCCCTGTGTTTGACATTAAATTTACATTTACATTTTTTTTTTACAGTTTTTTTCAGAATTTCATTGTTTCATTCATTTAAATGGGATTGAGAATTTTCTTGCACTTCCTCTATAGGATCCATGGTACCATTTTCCTTGAGGATACTGCAGGCTGAACTGCCCCAATACATGGGCAGATCTAAAGATGCATTAGACAACTTGTATGAGCTCCAGAGAACTTGCTGTAAGGTGTTGAAAAACCTGCAAGACAATTTGACTGAGGACGGAGGCCAGGGCGAGATGACACCTGAAAGCAGATTGGGTAAAAATGGCTTGCTGTCGTTTTGGTAATATATGAAACAAGACTGAAAAACCAGCCGTGTTTCATCACATTCGTGAATTGAGAAAAATGCGACGCGTAGTAGAGTATTTCTGGCTAAATCTGCCTTGAGTGTTTCCTCTTAACAATGTCCACAAAATATCGCCCCAGTTTTAAGATCCTATATTTGCTTTCTAACAATGGTCAGTTAACTCTGTCCCAAAGGTGGCCGTTAAAGAAAGCAGAGCTTCAATTGTACTCTGTTATTTGTCACGCTCGGGGTCGCGCGAGCATACTCCAAACGACTTAACCATGTGGCTAAACAACGTTACACAAACGTTACCTGCTCGTGGGTAGAAAAGTTACTTGTTTCCCTACCTGCGTTGTGATTACATACAAATGAGAAACGAAACCGTATTCCAAAGGATTCCAAAACTTAATGTATTATGTACCCTTAACTCTATCTACATAAAAGAAGGAATGTTTTTGTTCTTATTGTCACTAAAACAAGTTCTTTTTTAGCTGCGCTAGAGTTGTGGATTTCTAGAGAGGTGCGAGTTCTTTACTCAATAGGAAACTGCTTTCTTGGAATGAAGGTAAGATGAAACACCATGCCCTTGTTAAATGCAAGCAATTTTTGTGATCATTCGATGCATGTTTTCTTCCTTTTCATTGGCCGAGAGCAGGGCCCACCACGTGACCTGCAAATGAACTGCCTTCAAATAATAGTCAGCTCATACACTGTCTAAATGTGTCTTGCTGCGAATAATATTCTGCGCATGTGTAATTGCAACCACTTTCTCGTGTGAAAAATGGCGTATGGCTCGACAGATAATTGATATGCTCGCCAGTTACAAATCACGATATTTTTTGTTCAACCTCGTCTAATAATTGTTAATTGTTCAGAGAAGTCGATTTTTGCTCTGACTCATTCTGTGTTCCGTTTACTCGTCTTACAATGACATTAACCGTTAAGCGAAAGTAAAGACCGTCTTCTTATTTTGCCTCTAGAGGCAACTTGTTTGAAAGTTTACGTTTGAAACAGAGCCTTTTTACATTGTGATGTTGACCGTTTGGCAATATTTTTTTTGTTTTGTGCTGACAGGACTACAGCTTGGCCGTGACGGTTTTTGAATCAATCATGGCTAAAGATCCTTCAAGTACCTTCAGCTTGCTATCTGGAATTGGAAGAATCTATTTACAGGTAAATTACGTATTTCAAGAGATGTGTGTATATGCAGTCATGAAATGTGACGCATGTGCTTAGCAAATACCAACTGACTGTCATCAAAGTAAAGCAGACGCAACCACTTTGGCGAGAGGTAGGTAAATAAACCAATCAGACCTCGGAGTTCTTTGTAGCCGGCAAAAAGAGCGCCAAAAGTGCGTTAGCCAATTAGAGTAGGTGTAGCTTGTACAATGAGCCAATCAGAGTTGGTAGTTTCAGTAGTAAAAGCAATCGTAAAGCAAGCTTACCGCATAAATATTTTTGAAGGTCGCTGTCACTTGATCTTATGGTTTTATTGATAAATCGTGTTTTTTATAGCTTGGAGATCTGGAAACGGCACAAAGCTATTTCAAGCAGGTGGAATCTAAAGCCACTGGCGATCCAAAGTCACTAAGCAGCGTGGTCATGAATAAGTAGGCTTTATTTTTCTTCTCTTTTCAGTTATTTAACTTTCGACTCTGTCACCCTTTCTTTACAAATAAAGAGTCAAAAACGAAAACAAATGTACAAAAAGGAAGACGTTTTTATGAGCTATCACGTTATAGTCACGTTCTTGTTCTTCGTCGCGCACTCGAGGATTGCATAACAAAAGTCTGGATAACGCGTTGAGAGATGGTGAGAGAGATCTGGGCTCAAGGTTTGATCCCGGTTAGGGGCGGACCAAAATTTATTTTAGTGGGCTTGGGCAATAACCAATGAAAAAAACGATTTCTGCAGAGCACAAATGGGTGAAAAGAATCGTGCACAACTAGTAGGTGAGAAAAAATTTCATGCCCCAGAGAATTCCCCAATCCCCCCCCCTCCCGCGCTTCCTTCAAAAAATAAAGGTCCTTCCCTTAACGTGTTGTTCTCGGCCAAAGTTTACTCTCAAAGTTTCTCTCTCCGAGTGCAGTGAAAAATGGTTTTAGACAAGAGAATTCAAGACTGCCAATGGTATTTAATCTTGCTGGATTGACGCTGAAGAAGGCTGAATGTTTTGTTGTTTCTTTCATCACCAACAGGGGGTTATTGGCTCTATCTGCGGGTTCGTTCGACGAAGCTCACAGGCATTTTGTAGCTGCTACTAAACTGGATCCTTATAATTCTGTGGTAAGATTTAACACTTGCTTCTGTGTCTTTTGTGATTCACTTTCCCAGAGCGAATACCAACTTTTCGTGTACATTAGCCATCTCACTGCCCACCAGATTCAGATTCAGATTTTTAGTGTTTTACACTGTTTACAAAAATTATAACTTAAACAGTATTTACAGAAATTATATTAATGAAAAAAGACGAAAGAAATATAACACTAAATTGGCAAAATAAAATGTGCTCTGTGACCAAAGTAACGTAGGCTTTCGTGTTGGGCACTGACACGTACAAACAATTTGCACGACTTATCAATTACATTTAAAGCAATTGGACAAGAGAAAAATATATATATGAACAATAAACGCGTAAAAAGATGACAGAACGTAGATAAGCTTTATGCAGAATATCAGGAGGTTATACAGAAGAGCAGGATTGAGTGTTTAAAAGGTATAGTTTGTATTGGTTATAAAAGGAAGTATATAATTCCCCAAAGTTTAGATGAAACAAAAGCGAAAGTAGAGGTCCCATAGTTGTTATTTGCTTTTGGCTTATGAAAATTTAATTTGGAAGCAAATCTGGCATTGTGGGTATGTATCTCAGAGGCTCGAGTAAGGGTTCTGTGGAATATTGTGGGAATGGTTGTTGAGCCATTTAGAATTTTATGCGTACAGAGAGCCACTTAAAAATTGTACACACTTCCAAATTCACATTTTAGACTCGCATTCTTTGTTCAGTGGACTCTTTGAAATTTGAGTCCTTGTCTCCGAACTTCACTCGAGTCCAGTCTACGTTCCTCCACGAGAAGTTTTGGGGAAGGAGCGCGGGCTCGTTTCTTAAACAGCGGTTGGTAATCGAGCCTATGAAATGTTGGCATTAATTAAAGTGTTTCGAAAATATTAACATTTAGATCTACCAGTCTGAATTTTCTATGAGTGGACAATCAGCAAGTTGCATCCGCGTCAACTATTGCGTTTTATTGCTCTTGGGAGGAGCCATAAAGAGCAGCCGTCATAAAGCTTAAAATCCTATGAAGAATGAGAAAAGCGCGCACTGTCGTTCTCTAGCGTTAAATATTCTTCAATGAAAACACTGAAATATGAATAAAACGTTTTAAGCAAATTTGTTTTTTTTTTGTCACACCCCCCACCTACATGAAATTGTTCCAAAAGGAAGTTAGAATCAACTGAGAACATTTTGGTAATACTCATTTAACGTTTTTTTGTCCTTGTTTTTTCTTTCTATTTTTGCACAGGCTGTAAATAATGTCGCTGTTTGTTTACTGTTCCTTGGGAAACTGAAAGAGGTGAGTTTCAAAACATAAGTTCGTTACTTATTTGTCATCTGTTCCAGTGTCTTTCAGTATTATTCTTTTAGTGGCATCTACCAAGAGAGGATGAAGAGTGAGAGAGTAAATCCCCCATAAGGCTGGTTTTCAATAGCGACGGAGTCATAGTCGGAGTCGTAATCAGAAGCGTAGAGCGAGAGCGATACGAGCTAGTGAAAATCAAACCGACGGAGTCGGAAGCAGAACACTGATTCCGCTTATGATTCCGTTGGTATACGTTTATGATCAAGTGAAAACTGCATGGTCGGAGTCGCAAGCAGAAGCGGAAGAATAAAACTAATCACAATACTCGATTCCGGGCTTTGCGATTGGTTGATTCTTCCGCATCTGCTTCCGACTCCGACAACCTAGTTTTCACTGGATCATAAGCGACGGAGCCGTAAACGGAATCGGAAGAAATGGAAACGTTCTGATTCTTCTGATTCCAATTCCGTCAAGCTTATGACTTCGCTTACGTCTTCGCTTACGACTCCGATTTTCGATTTTCACTAGGTCATAAGCTCTCTTATGATTCCGACTACAACTCTGACTCCGACTACGTTGCTAGTGAAAACTAGCCTTTATAGGCCTTATTCTAAGGTAATCCTTCCCAAGTTATTTTCAGAGGTGCTACCCAGTTCTCCCGCGAATAATCTTACCACGAGTGTCCATGGATGTTTTCGTGGCGGATAAACTGAAGATGCCTGTGAAGCCTTTAAGGCTGTCCACGTGAGCAAAAACTGCGTCACAGGACTGGCTATTTCTTGACTCCCTGGGATTCCCAAACCCGGAAGTGATCTAAAAGCAACTTAACAGGGATTATCTTCGTCATAAGGCCGATATGGGGGTTTGACTCTCGCACCCTTCATTTTCTCTTATATCAATGGAGCGTGTTCCCAAAATGTAGCGATTTGAGAATGGAACCAAACAGAAAACCGTTTCACTAGAAATACTAGCATATGTCACAAAACAGAAATTTCAATGATATACCTGACCAGAGAGTTTGCCTTTATTTCTCCCTCCCTATTTTTTCCCCCTGGCTTTAAACTACAACCAAAATAATAAGGTGCGCCGTGTTTTGTTTAAAAGTTGATCGAAGAATTGCTTTTTTTCTGGTGTTTGAGAATACTTCATGTCATACCAGGAGTGTTGGAAATGTAACAAGAAAACCTCGCAGAAAAGTTTTGAAACTCAATTCAAAACTGATTCTTGTTCACGTTAATCGAGGATTAGCTTAATCTAGCTTTGAACAACCGGTACCTGAGTGCTTAGACCAGGTAACCTCTTGAACCAATGACTGAACTCAACGAACACGAGGCGATATATTTAACAAATTGACTTCTGTTTTTCATGCATCAGCCCTGTCATTGACAATAACTTTCGTCATAATATTGCCAAAGTAGTCTCTGGATCCACTCGGCTATCGTCTCGTGGATCCATAGCTACTGACGAAATTTATGATCAATAACAGGACAGACGCATGAAAAACTGATGCAATAGACCCTTCTCCAAAATGGCGGCCGAAAATTCAAATAAGTTTAAAATTAGCTAAAATTAAAAACGTATACCAGCACTAGAAAGAACACCATTACTTTAGTAACCCTGCAAAGTTTCAGCACTTCAGGTGTAATATCAGCTGAGAAAATTTAAGCTGAAAATTGAAAATTTACAGACGTTTGTATGACTGGGGGTATGCATTATACCCCCAGTAATACAAACGTCTGTAAATTTTTCAATTTTCAACTCACATTTTCTCAGATGATATAACCCCTGAAATGCTGAAACTTTGCAGTTGGACTAAAATAAAGGCGTTTTTTCTAGTGCTGGTATACGTTTTTAGTTTTAGTTAATTTTAACTTATTTGTATTTTCGGCCGCCATTTTGGACAAAGGTCTATTTGTTTTCTTTACGTCACATTATCACATAACTTATAAATTTGAACCGTTCTGTCAGCTTATTGACGTAAAAAAAAGCCAATGAATACTCCAGAATTTCTGCAGTTACTGTACAAACAACAACCTTTTATTTTTCACATTAGAAAAAAAGCCCGGGGGGTACTCCCTATAATGGCCTATACGGGGAGGCTCCGCCCGAAAGGGGTACCTTTTTCTGGCTTCAGGTATATCAAATGGTAAGGATTTCACAAGTTGAGCGATATAAAAGGGTAGGGAAATCGGTCTTTTAGGTATTTAAAAGGGCCTTTAATTATAATATTTCGAATAGATGCCTCTTGTGGCAGTATCGGTTTATTTATTAAGCACTACATGAAAATGAGAACAAGACTTCCTAAAGTAGGTATGTGAAAGGGGCACCTTTTTCAATAAAAAGGTATATAAAAGAGGTACCTTTTCTGCCAAAATGGTGTATAAAAGGGTAAGGGGTTAGACCTCGGGGCGGAGCCTCTCCGTATTAGACTTTGTTAAGTAGCCCCGGGAAAAAAAGTTACATAGACAGAATAAATTATCTCGATCGGGGAAAAAGACACTCAGAATAGTATAGACTAAACGAGATGAGTGGTTTCAATAATTTGTAAAATATCCCTTCATGTCGGTGGAGATATATCATTTCTTAAAATATACCACACAAGTGAACAGTACTTTCGCGCACGCCGATTGGCTAGCTCGGAGCTGATTAGCCAAGTACAATTCACTTCCGAGCAGCCGAAGAAAAAGAAAATGGCTTTTGTCGATATATTGTCACAAACAAAATTACTCTTTGGTCCGCTAGTTATTCAGCTTGTGTGGTATATACTGAAACAGTTATTCACCTCAGTGTCGGTGAAAGTGGTGGATATTTACCTCCACTTCGGTAAATAATTGTTAACTATTCTTCTTTCAGGCGCTCGCTATGCTGGAGAGAATTATTTGGAAAGATCCTAAGACAAACCTTCAAGAAGGACTGTTGTTTAACTTGTGCACTATTTACGAACTAGAATCTTCTTACAGTTCACAGAAGAAGCAAAAACTTCTCGAACTGGTGGCCAAACATCGAGGAGACGGGTTTAACATCTCGTGTCTCAAGATAGCGTGACACTTCACACAAAGACCAGTCCCTTTCTTTGCTAATCCGTGGTAGCAGCTTCGTCATTTTTCGGAGCTTATCGAAATTCATCCGTGGATGCATGATCTTTCTCGGAGTTGTGGTCGCGACTGAATCAAAGGGAATCAAAGTCACTGTTGTAGTTTCTGTTAGTATCACTTAACGCAAATAACCCAGTTAACCAACGACAATTCGATACGAAAACATGCTGTTCAACCGAATCCATGCGCGACCTCCTTCCTAGCCTAGGGCCTGCGGTCAGGCTCCCGGCGAGGACAGAAAAAACTTTTGCGAGCTTGAAACAAAAGAATTCGGAGAGCGAAGCGATCGGGGTAGGCTTTTGTACATTATGCTAGCATTTTTTCGAGCATTTGAGCGAGGCAAGAGCATTGAGCATTATTCGAGCATTTTAGTGGCATTTTTCTTTAAAATTAACATTTTTTCCACAGAATATAGAAATAAAACTTATTTTTTACGAGAAAATGAAGACTAAACTTAACCTCTTCACTTAAGTATCACCGAAAGGGGAAAACGGATTAACAGAACAGATCATTTAGAGAATTATCTTTTGGTATATTATAACTTTTACATGCACTGTTGTTAACTTGTTGTACTAAGCATACGTTTTTGTTAAGCACTCTGAACTGTTTATTGTGTTGACGTTAAATTTATTCTGAAAATTTAAAACCCCTATGTATGAGCATTAACCCAGCATTTTAGTGACATTTTTGGGGGAAACCGAGCATTTTAGTGGAAAAAATGGAGCATTAAGGTGGAGCATTTAAGTGGGGAAATAAAAGCATAATGCACGAAAGCCTAGATCGGGGAACCAGGGGCCTTTTCGCAGGCTATCTCCTTCCTTGTGGCCGTGATTCGCTGACTGGGGTCTGGGGACGAGATTGTTTCATGCGTGGGAAAAAGGCGCTCAGGCCAAAGTCATGAATTGACTTGATTTGCGGATCCCTGATTGGTTAAGTAAAACAGCATGTCTGGGCCAGGGTTTGGCAAGATTTGTGCAGCATGTTGACTTTTTTAAACCACCGGAGCGCTCGAAAAATCATGTCTAAAGGCAAAGTAATATTGACAACCAGGAGCCCGGCGTAATGGGCTCCTGATACACCATAACTACGCATAGTTTAAACGCTCAATCGAAATCTCAGGCTCCGTTTACAAGGGTCCGGACAAATCTTTACACGGACAAAAACTTGCACGGTTCCACCTTGTGTTTACGTGGGACCGCCGGAACTGGACGAATTTTTGAACGGATAAGTGTGCAAGTTTGGGACCTGAAAAAAGCAGGTCACGTTTTTGACCGGTACGGTTCCATAATTGTACCGACTCGTGTAAACGCCTGAACCGTGCAACTTTTTGCTCAGATAGCGTGGTTATGGCCTGGAATGGTCTAACTTTGAACGGATCTGTGTAAACGGTACGGTCAATAATGCAACAGAATTTGCACAGACCTATGTAAACAGGCGGTCCAGGAACAAAATTCGTCTGTGCAAAAATTTGCCCGGACCCTTGTAAACGGGGCCTCCGTGTCACTTCGTCATTACCAACCTCGTTCCCAGGGTGTCTCTTCTGTTTGGGCGTCTGTTTTTTTTCTACGAACGGGAAAAAACGAACGCCTGATAGCAGACCAGGAACAAGGTTGCGTTATCAGAAAACTCGGCGTCTCGGTGGTAATGTGTCTGTGTGTAAACCGGCTTAAATAGAATTAAATCAAGATAAATAAAGATCGAATATAATGATGTCCAGGCTGCAACTGTTTTTTACAACAAAAGTATCAAGATAAAAGGGGTTGGTTTAGTACAGTACAGGTTTCGGTTTCAAGACGAATGAGTTGCCTCGAGCGGGAAACAAGGAGCGCGTTGCCCGATGGTTAGGTTGCGTCCCGTGAACCCGGCCTGTGTGCAAAGGCCCACAACAGCACGGGTACTGGGCACCAACCAAAGAGCGACGCGTGGGACGAGGCAGGAATGAAAGTAGGCACGACAACGAATATTCACCTTAGATAGGCTCATGTGGCCATTGACAACAGCGATATAGAGCAGTACTTTGTGTGGTGTCTGTAATACAAGGAGTAGCTCTATTAAACTGAGACCTCATTAGAATGTCTGTAATCCAAAATCCGAGGAGAACGCATATCTCAGGACGATGGCTGCTGTCTTGAATGACCCTTAAATGATAGTTCCTGTTATAAACTACACTTGTACCTCCCTCAGACTCGCGACAATGAACTTTCAGCCTCTCACAATAAAACAGTTTATTTTCTCAGACACTTAATTTTGTCTTTCCCCATTAACACTAGCCTGAATTTCAGCCGTCTCCTCCTCTCGCGAGAGGAGGAGACGGCTGAAATTCAGGCTACATTAACACAACTCATACGACTCCAGTCGGCGCTTGAATCCTGCTTGTTGCATGTTGTACTGGCACACCTTTATATGAGAAAAAACTGGAAGGATTAATTGACTCTCCGCCCCTTCCTTTTTTTTCCTCGGGGTGGGTACAGTAGGGCGTATTCGATGCTCGGGACGCTCGTTCAGGAGTTCACATGCTAAATTAGCTAATTCTTTTATTCATTTGTTTTGTTTTTTGTTTTCCTTAAAAATCCGCCAACAAGTCTGTGGGCGAGGACTCATTGAAAAGGTGAACTCCTCTCTGACGTCAATTTACCGCAATTGTCCAATGAGGTAACTTCTTTTCAAACGGTTAACGTCACTCGCGTCGCGTCACCAAGGTCCAATATGCGAACATAACATATTTTGTGTGATGGACAAGCAATTTTTATAACAGAAGCTTCTGCAGTTTACATAACATCGAAGTTTTATTTACGAATAAGTTAAATCAAGGTGAATTAATTTTATCCTGTAAGGTGAATTTTAATTTAAAAAAAGATATTTCCTTTAGAAGCTTAATTGATTTCTTAAAATAGAACATAATGCTCCAAAATATGTTTGTTTTCAAAATAAATGACAGCCCTCGTTTTGAGTGTCCTTGTGACCCATAAATAAAAGCTGTTTGTTTCCGAAGTTCCTCACTTAGCATCTTCAAAATAGCGTGATTCTCCGGAAAAGATCAGTAGTTGAACCCATTAGTTTGCCATGTATACTTGTCAAATTTGACACGCTAGTGATAATTTAGCCGCATATACAACTCGTACCAACTTGTGAATTGATTATGCGATCAGCGTTTCCTTTGATAAAAATCTCCCGAACGCTTTCTTAAATACATATTTAGCACGTAATAGATGGAGTTCAAGTGATTATACGTATGAATTTGCATTTGAAAATAGAAATCAAATCAGAGTAAAGACAAATTCCTTTTGACACCTTTAATGATTAGTTTGGTTTCGGGCCCGCGAGTCAATTTCCTCTACTCTTTACGCCCGTATTTAATCTATAGCTAAAACATTTTAAAGCCTAAATTTTGCTGCCGCTAACGGCGCCCGAGGGCAAAGCAAAAACGCATCACGAAGATCCCACTGGCTTTTTCAGTGCAAGAATCTTCCTCCTTTCTTACTCTGTGTCTATGAAATACTAGTTCGCCGATCAGTTGATTTTCGAAACGAAAAAAGCGCGATTGTTAAAATTCAGAAAAAAAAGAGCTACATTACTTTGAAAAACCTCCGGATTTAACAACATTTTCATTTGTTGACACTGAAACATGTAATCTTAAAAATGGTAATTTGGAGAAAATCGTGGATCGATAGAAGCGCCAAGCGACTGTAGATTTGTTTTACAAACCGAACATTTCCGGTATGAAGAAATCTCAGGCTTTTAATGTGTTTCTCTTCGTGAATTCAAACACACATACACAGAAAAGACTTCCACGGCCCCTAAACGATTGTATAAAAAGAAATAATTGAGAGGTTTTGTATTTAGGGTTTAGTTTTGGTGTCGTGTGGCGAATATTTTTTTCAGTATTCATTTCTGCCGTAAACGCAAGATGAAACAACACCAGTGGGACGCTTATCAAAGATACTCTTATAAAGAGCTTTAAAATGAAAAATTAAAGTGATTCTTTTATTTACCCTTCAACAAAATTTTCTGTCCTGAGGGGTTAGGCTCTTGGGTCAAAGTGATTCGTGGACAAGAAATTTCACGCGGCTTCTATGATTGGCGGAGAATTTCCATGGAAACTTTTACCTTAGGTTGTTTTGATTGCGATTTGAACGAGGAAGAAGTAAGATTTGAATATGCCTGCCGCACAATATAATGTAGGGAAAAAAGAATACAGAAGCAATCTGGTTTGATAAAACTCGTGTAGTGTGCTTGTGATCGTGTACTTCCTCTATGATGTCTTTTTCGCGTGATCCATTCCGTTCATCGCGCGAGGACTACACCTCATAGCGCATGCGTTAGACTATCTGTGACGTCATTCAGTCACGGTCTTCTGCTTGTGGCTGTACTCTGTACGCAAAAGTCGGTTTGAGGGGACGGTACTTTCCTTTGGTGAGTATTATCTCCATAGTTTTAGTGGCAGATAACTTAGAAAGGCCTTGTGTGCCACTGTTTAGATGTTGAAATGGTTAGAATACATCCGGTTTTGCAATAAATTGGCAGTCTTGCTCAATTTTTCTTTACGCAAAACCGAATGTTTGTTGATAAATCAAGCGACTTGTGGCAAACTTCAGTACCACCTGCACTCGCAATTTCTCTGCTATCCGACCTGAGTGCACTCAAGAAGCAGGCAGTAGTCAGCCAAGCAGATTTGTTTGATTCTTAGCTGATAAATAGCAGCATTTTGTCGCGAATGGTCAATTCTGAATTCGCTTTTTGAATGTTCAAGGCCATTCGGCTTCGTTGCTCGCATGCTCTCGTTCCAAGGTAATATGCGATAACATTATTCCAGCCACGAGCAGAGTTCCTACCAAGCTTTTAGGTTGCTGTAGGCGTTTTGAGGACAAGGCATTAATATTTCGATCTCAAAGAAAGGCTAACAAAACTGTAAGTTGTTTGAATTGCGCGACAAAAGAAGTTCGCGAGGCGCTCCTTACGTTTGTTGACATGTTTAATGTTTTATACATGCAGCGCAGAGCGCTCCGCTATGCTTTTTCCACCAGCAAGATTGCGACAAATTTAACTTGATTATTTTCAAAACAGAAGATTTTTCTCGTAATGGGCAGGTTTAGGCTTTTCAAAAGATTAACTATTACTGCATATCATAAGCGCTTTCCGTTAAAATTCAGCTGACATCGTGGAACAATTTTTCAACGCCGCGTACGCATTCCGGAAAAATCTGCTTCAGAGATCCCAAGTGCGATTGTATTCGAGTCATGCATCCACGCTGCAGAAAATCAGGTGTTTTCCAGAAGTCAAACCCTCTTATTGTATGTACATCGGTACATCTTTTGTGTTGTTTCAGAACAATTTCAGGCTTCTTTTTCTGTCGAAGCAAAGTATTGTTTATGAGGATATCTTTTAGACCGTATCCGATGAATTATTAAAATACAGATCTAAAAGAGTTCTGTTTCGGTTGGGAAAGAGTGTAGCTTTTCTGTTGGTTTTGTACAGCTGAGAAAGATGAAATTACTTGGTCTTATCCATAACGCGGTATTTCAGAGGTGTCAAAAGTTTGAGGAAGCTAAATTTTGGTGCTGAATGTGAGTTCGATTGAACGAACACAGTTGTTGAGTAGTTAATTTAGCGGTTGGCAGAGTCTCGCTTGTTTCTATAACTAGCGGGAGTTTTTTTTCATTATAAAGATATGGCTTCGTTTAATATATAGATAGTTTCTTCATAATGTTTTGTATACCTGGGATAACTCACCTAATGCATTGCAAGTCTTAAAGGATCATTTCACTATAAATAATTTATCACTTTTATGTATTCACAATTTATTTCTTTTCTCCTCTAAACCGTTTCATCCAAATGCCGTGGAATTGAAGTATGAAAAGGCCAAAGTGGTCTCCAATTTTCCATTATACTGTTGTCTTTATGCTCACACGAAAATGCGAGTTTTATTAGATCTTCTTTAATAATTGCTTGGCCCTATTCCCTGCTGTTCTCGAATTGAGCTACCGACAAAATAATATTATGTATTGGGAAGACTTATGTTTCATATTCCAAACTTGCCATGGTTTTTGGTCACTTTGGGAAATTTATACCAAATTATGTTTTGCTATATGATCTTTGTTTTATCCTGTTTCTTGATGGTTCTAGTTGTTTTCATATTGGGTTCAAAATCTGCCTTTCATTCTGCTTCAAAAATATCATCTTTTACATAACTGAGAAAAATGTATAACAATGGACCAGAATATTTTTAGTGATTATTCAAATCTGTTATTTTGAAGGTTTTCTTTCAGTGTCTTTTTTATTTCTTTGCAAAAAAGTTTGAATTAGTTAGGGTTCACTAACCGATTAACTCATCCTTCCAACTCTGAGTTTGAGCATTGTAAGTCAGAAGATTTAATCTATTTTGGATTAAAGGAAAGTTGACTTTGAGTCCCCTTCAGTTTGACAAGTAGCAAAGTTTATTTGCAGTCTTTTACATATTTAAGTGTGGGCATATTTTCCTCAAAGGATGTTTGTCTCTGGTTTGAGCAGTTTAAATTTGTTGTTTTTGCACTCAAAACACTCCCTATGTATTGCTTGTATCAGTGAAGAATGATAGAACAGTTGGTGGATTCAAAAGATGGATAAATTGCCTGGCTTAAGTGTTTTGAGCACTGCCATTGAATTACCATTTAAATGACACTACAAAGGCTTTCCCTTTGTCTTTTCTGTTTGCGTCAATTGTTGTTCCTCTTTATGGAATTTATTTACATCATTGTCTGGCATGAAAAAGTCAAATTTATTTCTATTTCCTGGAACTTACATAGATGTCACTGATTTGAATTTAGCAAGAAACTACTCTTCCTCTCAGATACACATAGTTAATGAATACCTCTTGGATTTCTCAAGGGAGTAGCAAAGATGTCTGTGTATTTTTTTTGGTGCAAGTTGAGTAGGAGGTTTTTGGATGAAAACGTTGATCATGTCAATATTTCATCAATATCACTGAATCAAACCAAAAACCACAAATTTTTAATCAAGGCCAGGTGAAATTATTCTTAATTGAAATGTGGCCAAGATTACTAAGTTGGCTTTCCCAGAGTAAGACGAAGAATGCAAAACAATTTGGCATAGTCAGAATAGGTAATTATTTATACAATCTTCCTATACACTGTTGCAGTTTGTAGAGCTTTTTTTCACTATCATAAGATTTATGGAATCTATCCTGTTTTCCAAAAAAAAGCACAATGCTGTACGTTTTAAGGATGAGATGTAAAATATGTGTTTAAAAGAAAGCAGATCTCGAGGATCAGTCGGCAAAACAATCTACTATTTTTTATTTTATACTTTTAATTAAAGTACTTGTACAATGTATTGTCATTTCAGGTCACTATTTTTCTTGGCATTAGTTATAGTATCCGCGTTAGTGACATAAGGGATTTCTTAGTCATTGTGGTAATTGTGTTGCCCTTGAATGTGGGACATCAACAGAACACATAATTGAGATTCAGTTATTTTTGTTATCTTGTTGTCTACAGAAAATAAAGCATGATTGTAAGAGGTTTGTGCTTGCTTTTGAAGCATGGCCAGTCAAAATGGCACTAGAAACTTTAAAGTGGTTTGAGTCGTAGAACATGTTTAGTCTTTAACTGCTTCTGATTATGGTATTTTTTACCAAGTACAATATTGGAAAATATCCATGATGTCGCCTCGTGTCTTCTTATTTGCCCACCATTCACAATGAGCCTAATTAGCCAAATGTAAACACGAGGCAAAGACTAATGACATGCAAATAACTTATTCCTGTTAGACTGATTGTTGTTATGTGCCAAATACATGTGTAGATGTCATGGTACATACTTGATAACTGGAAAAATCCAGAGTGAAGAAATCATTTTCATTGGTCTTGTAATGTTTTTTTGTCTCTTCATCGGTGCAGACTGATACTATTCAGTTAACACAGAAAAGTGTTTTAGTTCTCATCTGATAAGCTAGCAATATTTTTGTGGATTTCATTGTCCAAATGGGGATACTGCCATCTAGCTATTCCTGGAAAGAATAATAAATGCTAATAGGTAATAAGAATTCCTTAATTCATCAACTGAAACCCGACTTAACCAAGAAAGCAGTTTTATATTAAGGAGTTTCGAAGTCTACAATATTATTTGCAGAGAGATAGAAGCAAACCTTTGGAACCTTCAGTCTTGTGTTTCAGCTGAAGGGACAAGTGGATTGGTCTGTAAGTGTACGCTTATTAACTGGCCTGTATCTCTTCTTAGCAAGCCTTTATTGAATGTTATCTGTAGCCAGTAGTCACTTCAGTTCAGCATTTTATTTCCACGTTGTTTGTTTTCATGTTTTGGTGTCTTGTTATTTATTTGTGCACCACTTATTACGTTGACATAATGGAAACAACGATCTTTATTACGTCATTACGAGGAAATGCTTGTCCATCACCGCAGTCTTGCACAATCATTTTTTGCCGAAGACTTTTTTCGAGCATGGTTACAGGAAATAAATGTTCGACTGATTGAGCACTTATCAGCACATCACGCATGTACTCACTGAGAAGAGCATCACAACTTCACTGGAGGCTAGTTCTGGGTTATACTGTGGAATGCTTGTTGTTGTAACACCTGACATGATACGACAGCTCATGGTATGTACTGCACAATCATTTTTTACTTTGTTTATTTTCATTTGCCCACAGTGCATTTTAGTTACATATAGCTAACACATTTTATTTGAAAACTGGTATCCATAGTTACATGACCATCGTACATAGATGTATGATCCAGTCTGAATAATAATTTCACGGGAAAAGTGTCTTAGTTGTTACAGACTATACTATGTGACCAAGCTTTCTTCAGAGAAAAGTCATAAATTAAGTTTTAAAATCATAAAAGTCACGACCTTTTAGTTGTGCTTTGTGATTTAGATAAAATAGAGTTTATATTATTTTGCATCACACAAGTCCATTGGTAAAATCATAGGTGAAAATCAGTTAAGGCTGAACCAGTAAAACAAAGAACTTACATGTAATTTCAAGTTTGAATTTGACATGTGTAATTTGTACTGAGGCTAAAAGAAAAGGAAAAATAAAGTAAAATAAAGTTGACTATTGCAATCTGTTACTTAATATACATGTACACATATTTCCATAATAATAAAATTGTCAGTTCCATGGATTCAAAGGACATCCAGCTCAACCACAGTGGAGCGGGTTAGATAGCACATGCTAAGAGTCTTGTTTCTATAACTGAAAAAAAGTTTTGATCCTGAATTCCAATTAAATTAAATTCTGGAATTTTGACATGCCAGTGAATTTCTCAAACCTATTATTGATAAAAGTAAAAAAAAAAAAATCCACACCTAATTTTGTAGTTACTAAATTGTATCATTCCTGTATATTTAGTCATGTGATAAAACCAGTTTTGATGTCAGGAGAACAGGCTTACTTTGTTTTTATTTTGTTGATGGCTTTGCCTGGATGATGTTATTTATTTTTAATTGTGGAAGATTGTCTTACATTTTAATTTTCATGTCCGTGAGGGCTATCTGTACTATCGCAACTAAAGTACATAAATAGCCCAAGCAAGGGATGCCTTGATCATTTTTCGATCCCTGACTAATACAATTTAGTATTTTTTTTGTAAACAGATCCTTCTATATGTCTACTTACCTTGAGCTACTGTATGCTTCCTCAGTAAAGGTTATTGCAGTGAGTGTCAAAGTATGATATGCTTTGATTTTGAGCTCAGACACTAAAACCAGTGACAGGAAGCTCTGTAGTTCACCTTCCTGAAGTTTTAAGCTTATTATGATTTCTCTCTTATTCCTTCCTTTTTGCTCCCAGACCAAACAGGTATGATCTGTTTTGTACTTCTGGCCAAGTACTTGATTAAAGATAACACACTTTTATCATGCAAGAAATGATTACCATAACGTTTTTAGGAGTGGTTTTGTTTTCAGTTCTTCCTTGCATTCACAGTGAAAAAAATTAAAGGGGAAACACTTGCATTTTATGATTGTTGTATTAGGGGTGAATTTTTCTTTAGTTGATTGCTGTGTGAAAACCTCCTTCTTAAATTGATATTACTCTCACTGACAAAGCAGTTTTTCCAAACAACTCTACTTTTAAATTAGTGTATATAAAATTTCAGAATGGTTTTAAATATTGACTGAGGAGAAAATAATTGCAAAGAAAAGAGTTGCCCTTTAAAGGTGATTAACTGTCAATGAAGTTGATTAATTGGATTTTTTATTAACAGTCCATGAAATCTGCTAATGTACTATTTCCTTGTTATGTCACCACTTTTCTAATTTTCTGCTTGAAACTGCAAAATCTAAAAAAGTTGTCTCTGTGATTGCAAGCTTACAGTGTAAACATTTACTGCTTTTTCCTTGTAAATCATGACACATGCTCACACAATTTTAATTCCTCACTCTTAGTGGTATCAGGGTGTCATAATATTTTATTCAAAGCAAGAGTTTTTTATGTGTGATATTTTTCATTATTAAATTAAAACGTTCCCACATGTTTGTAAATTGTCAAGTCCGAGCACACCCTATGATATGCAAAAGATGATGTATTTTGCATTAAATTGTAATAAACACAGGAAGTTCTGTCTGGTGTTAAATTATAAAAGGAAATCTTTATCTTGACTGAATTTACATTTAGAAAGCAGTCGCTGCTAAAGTTTGTCATAGTTTGAGCATGAACCTTAGTTAAACAGTGTTCCTGGGCCTTTTGTCAATGAAATTAAGGGATATAGGTAAGAAAAAGCTAACTACATGTAAAGGTGTCTCGTTAGCAAGCTCAGTGGGCTTTTCTGACTTTTGCCCCCTCAAAATTGCCTGAAGTCTTTTTCTTTTTGCAGTCGCCGATGAAATTAGGCAGTGGCAAGTTTTTAGCCACCTGAAAAACAAAACCGGAAAAAAAATTACTGTCTGGTAGGTTCAAGACATTTTGCTCTGAAATGAGCCAGTGGCCAGAACTATCTGAGCTCATTTAAAATTAATCCAGAAAAATTCTCTCTGGTCTGTTCCAGTCGTTTTATCAAGTAGTCTTCTGCCAATTCAAACCATACAAATGCATGCATGTTACTGTCAAGTTTGCACTATGCAATATCATCCAAAATAGGGGAGTGCTGTAATTGTAGATCTTGTTCAGTGAATTGAAGACAGGCTAAGTTACAACACAAAATGATGTAGTTTCTTATTGTTATTCTTGAAAATTCACGATCATAACTTTTCAGTGTCAATATTTTCTGAAAGGATTACTGAGAAATGGACTTCATATTTACTTTATGGATTGCTTCAATTCATGTCATTGTTTGATTGAGTTGGTCTCAAACATTGGTCAGTGATAGTTATTTGCATCTCATGCCCCATCTGAGATTCAGTTTTTCCTCGGCTGTGAAAACTAAATATTGCTTAGCTCCCCAATAAAGCTATATTGTGCGAGCATCCTAACATAATTATTCCTATGAAATTAAAACCAGTGTTTACCAATAAAAAATGATCATACATGTTCATATGACATAGTAAATGGGATGTAAATTCTTTGCTAACTTTCTGGCATAAACTTTAACTTGAAAGTGAAAATTTCTGTGAAAAATCAAACTTAAAACTGTTTTAGACTGATTAAGTAATTATTAATTTGAAATAAACTCATTGTAGGATTTACATACAGTTTGTAGTGATTTTACACTGTTTAAATTTAAACCTGAACACACTGAATAGTGCTGAATTTATCATGCTATTAAATGTTGTCTTTCCATTATGAGTGATTAAATTTGTGAAATTACATGTATAAATTCAACACCCATTCTTTAAACCCTTTATTTACAGTCTGTTGTGTATAGGTTAAACTGTAGGATGTGCAAATTACACAGTGTCATTTTGAAACAAAAGTACTCTCAGAAGTATGTGATCAGAATTCAATATCTCCTCACAACATAAGTGCACTGTCAAACAGAGAGGTGATGAAACTAAAGGACATTACCAACAAAGGGTGTATTGTCATGATGTACCACTAAGTTCTCTAAAGTAAGGAGAGATGAGTTAATATTTCAAGGCCAAGGAAGTTGTTTAACTATGGAAGATTTTCCTTAGAATGATGTACAAAAGGCTAACATGTTTCCATTTTTGTACCTTTAGATTATATAATGGGCAAACAAAACAGTAAGCTCAAACCTGAAGTGTTAGCTGACTTAAAACAAGAAACAGAGTTCACAGAACTTGAACTCAAGGAATGGTACAAAGGTTTTCTTAAGGACTGTCCAAGTGGGCACCTCACTGTAGATGAGTTCAAGAAGATTTATGCCAATTTCTTCCCGTACGGAGATGCATCCAGATTCGCTGAACACGTCTTCCGTACATTTGACAAGAATGACGATGGCAGTATTGACTTCCGTGAATTCATGTGTGCTCTGTCAGTTACGTCACGGGGAAAACTGGATGACAAATTAAAATGGGCGTTCAGCATGTACGACATGGATGGCAATGGTTTCATCTCTAAGGACGAAATGTTGGAGATAGTCAAGGCAATTTACAAGATGGTAGGCACTGTTATGAAAATGCCAGATGACGAAAGCACACCAGAAAAACGTACTGACAAGATATTTAACCAAATGGATACAAATGAAGATGGGAAGCTCTCCCTTGAGGAGTTCATTGCAGGGGCAAAGAGTGACCCGTCCATTGTCCGACTTCTACAGTGTGATGCATCATCAAACACTGCTTGAACGCAGGGTATTTATATAACAATAGCAGCATGTATAAAGCTTGATTTTTGCAATTCTGAGTACTTACTGAGCATCAGCGAGGCAGGCAAAAATAGTATTTGCTGCATATGCTTTCCTTCACTTTGGAAGTGGTTGGAATCAGTTGTTGTTTCTGCAATATTTTTCTGTTTTTAAATTTACTTTAAGTATCATAGATTGATTGTCACATTTATTTATTAGTATATTAATAGTAGTAATAATAATAAGATTTAGATTACCTGAATGCCAAAGAAAATAGAAAATTGACAACTAATCAATGAATTAATATTCTTATTTTTTCAAAGGAGGGTGACTTCTTGATTTTATACTAAATGTACAGAGTGAATATTAAGTTTATCTTTAAAAAGTGCATGACGTTTTGATGTGATTTGCTACACACATTAGTATGCATTAGCTCTTTCAAGAGGCTTAAACATTTATGGCAATTTGTGATAACTTGATAACATGTAGAATTACCTTGATGCACACCTGGTTGAAGATATTGAGTGATTTTAACCACTTATTCAAGACACAACCTTTGCAGGATTAATGAAAAATTGTGCCAGACTTTTTCTATTTGAGATCTAAACCAGGTATATGTTATAGTCATGGTACTGCCCATGCACTTCATATTTTTCATTGTTTGCCCCAAAAGCGCCTAGGCTTATCAAGGGGGCTTACAACAATACAATAATCAGGCTAAAAAAATAAGACAGATGCAAACAGCACACAAAGTTACAACAAATTAATTTACATAATTACAAATGTATTAATTAAACAGTTAAACAGTGGCCATCGAAAAGCAATTAGTATTGATTATAAAAGGTTGGACTTCGCAAAATAGAGCACAGTTGATATAATTTGCAGATTTTAAGCCGTACAAAAGAAAATTAAGTTTTTTAGCATCGCTGCTGGATGGCCACATTTCACCTAGAATATTAGCAGCGGAGGTAAGGAGAAGATTACGTTGGGTGGCATACCTGGGGCAAAACAAGAAGTGTTTCACCAATTCAGTATCAAGACTGCACTCGCAAAAAGGTGATGCACAACGGTTAATTTTAAACAAATATTCTCTTAGACAAGAAAAACGAAGTCTTAGACAGGTGTGATAAATAGATGCACGTCTAGAAAAAGAGAAATCAAATAACTTGTTATAATGATGGGGAAAGAGAGTTGACCTTAACTTAGCTTTAAAAGTGGGAAGAGATACAGAGTTTCGAACATCTAGGTCCAGAGAATTCTAGCCAGTAATGGAGGATGGAAAGAAAGACTTTTGAAAGCGAGAAGTTCTACATGAAAATTGTGTAAAGTTTTCCCTTGATTTAAGATGATAATGTGTTCGCTCACTTGCCCGTGCACTTAAAAGTTAATTAGATCATAATGTATAGGTTTCCAGTGTTAGAAATGTTTCTTTTGGCTTTTGACTTTCAAAGTGATGCCATGATAGTGCCTGTAGTGTTATGTCATTTGTCAGTGAAATTTTATTTGATAACAGTAAACAGACGTTCCAAAATGTTGTTAAATTGCAGATTACATCACAGGTATAATGACTTAAAATTTACGCACTTTGTAAAATCATGCTAAGCTTCACTGAAATTTCATACGACAACATGCAGACCTGCTAAAATTTTGTTTGATTACAGTTTGTACTATGTAAATAGTAGAACTTCAGAGTTATGTTGAAAGTCTCGCAGTGAAAGTGAGCAGTCATGTTAATTTCCACAAGGCTGTTCCATTTCACTTTGGGTTTTATTAGTCTGTTAACAGACTTGCACTGAAAACCAGTTGCAGTGAAGCTAAGATTTAAGCCTTTTGCCGTATTCCAAACTTTCAAGACTTGTCAGTTTTGCAAGAAAGGTATCATGTCAACTGTATCAAAAGCTGTAGATAGATCTAACAACAGTAGTATTACTCAACTGCTTTCATCAATCACCACAAGAATATGTGATTTTGTGAAAAAAAGTAGTGACTACACATAATCTGTAATTTAGTTTGCATCTAACACATCTGTGACATGATGAACAATAAAGAATTTTGCGTGTGTCACCTGCAATTATTGGTGTCTTGGCAACATATTACTTGGTAGTTAGCTTTTACTGTGGACTTGTAATGTTAGAATAGCTGTGAACTACAGCTTTGATTGACCAAAAACTAGAAGGCTTTTGACTTTCAAAGTGATGCTGTGATAGTGCTTCTCATGTTGAATGTCAAAATGTCGCTGAAGTTTCATTTGATAACACTAAAACACACACAACAAAATTTTGTTCAATTGCAGTTTATATGTATGTGACTTGAAAATAATGGGCTTGTACTGTAAGGATAGGTGTGCAGTGATTTGACTGACCAAAAACTGGACCTCTTGTGTTTGGTGCTATAGTGCATCAGAAAATTTAAATGCCCTAAAAGACTTTATGGTATGGTGTGGTAAAATGGTATCTGATTATACTCTATTCTACTCTGTTGTGTTCCTGCAGATCAAGCCATCCACATTACTGTTATGTAATGAAATAATAATCAAAGTTAATTAGATTAACTATACAACCTCATTGCCATGTCTCATTTTGAACTTAGCAAGGTTATTTCGCATAAGTGCTATTTGATGATCAGAAATGCTGTTCTCTTAACCTCCATGCATTGATTTGTGTTGGTACTATGCAAAGAAATTGAATGTTGGTCAGATTTGTTAATCAACTAATTTATTATTGTGCTAGAAACGGCTAATATGTTGTTTTATCTTGAACATTCTTATTCACTCGCCATCAAAGGTACAGTCTGTGTTCGTCCCAGAGTATTGCATGGGATTAGCACATATGTAATTTCTCAACAAGTGGCTACTTGCTTGTTCACTGTGTGACTACTGCTGTGGTTTGTCTTTTATTTACCATGATCCGCTAATCCTTAAGTTGCAAGCTCATAAGTTGCAAACTGTGTATAAGCATAACAGAAATCTTACCACTTTTAATCCTTTGACCCCCAGCAGTGAAGCAGCAATTCTTCCTGAATTTGTTTTTGTGAAAGGGCTCTTAGCTTTAATTTAGTAGAAGGAAGTTTATCTAATTGATGTAATTTTTCAGGTAATTAAATTAAGTCGTTAATAATAACTTGGCTGGTTGTGTATGTGACACTGAATTATCAACACCATCTGTGAAATAGTAGCTTTCATTTAAATTCGTTTAAATGGCCACACAGTGGTTCAGCCGCTAACTTGAAAGTTAGACCATAATGTGCAACGTGTTAAACGTTACCTCAAGCAAAGTAATGCTCAGTAGCTTTCATTTAAATGGTCACACATGGATGTTCTCGTCAAAGAGTAGCGGTTTTCATTTGAGTGTCGAAAAGTAATTGGTTTTGCACTTTCTACGCTACATGATTGGCTTAAAAAATTCGCGCCACTTTTTCATCCAATCAGAAGTAAAACCAAAACCAATCGTGACGCGTTCGCATGCGTTTTCCCGCGCTTTGCGTCAGCTACCTGTAATTACTTCGAGTTTTGATTGGTTCACTGTGGTGTCTGTGTTCTTTGTGATTGGCTAGAGTAATTACTTTGGTTTTGGTTTTACGACACTCAATTGAAAACCGCTCTATACTTTAACATACTCCGACTTTAATAGTTCGTGAAAAACTCTACTGCCAGTCCAAAAAAACTCGCGTTAAGTCTAGTTCCCAGTCCTTCAGAGCACTAGAGTTTCATGCACTGCATGAGCTGAGCTGGTCAAGGCCGCTATCAATTATCAGCCAAGGCCTCTATAGTTGAGAGAGTTGTCAAGATTTAGCATCTTAGTCAGAGGCTTGTTCCTTAATGTTCTCCATACTACCCAATACTAAAATTTTTGTAATAAGGGAGTAATAAACGAAAGGATGTTAAGGTCATTCCACTGAAATAGAACCTAAACTGAGATTTTTCTCAAACTTTGCCAATTGATTGTTTGTATTATAGGAACTTAAATTTGGAAATAAAAATGAGGGGTCCCCATGTTCGTTTAGGAGCAACAGCACCTCGTTTATACCATATAAATCCTTATAAAAGCACCACGATTGCTTGCTAAATTCACGTTTCCGACGATTGTTTTTTTTCTCAAAACTGAGAATTGGCCCATATTTATTTTACATGGAGAAATTTACTACTCAATTCAAAACGACAGAAAAAAATGATAGGTCACCGTAGTCGTTTTCGAGAAAATGACGATTTACCTCTTCGGCGAGGTCCAGTCGTAAAGAAAAAGCCTCCATTTTCTAATGCGCGCGCGCTAATCACGCGTAAAACTATGCGCAGTAGGGATGCGCAATGCAATACTGGGGAATGACCTTAACTGGATTGGATTGTGGAATGTGTTGCCACTGTCAGGGTCGTCAGTTCGTCAGGCTTCAAGCATGTTATTTTGTAGTTTTTTGGTGTTTTTTTTTCCTTTTTTTCTCTCTCTCTTTTCTTTTTCTTTTATCAGGTGGTTTGCCTACCTTATGGCATTTTTTTTTGCATTTATCTATTTTTCGGTATCTGTGTTATCATTGGCCATTAAACTGTAAGAAATAGATAAATAAACAAAGAAATAAATAATAAATCAATAAAAAGTAATGATGATGATGGTCAAACTAACAAAGTCGGATTTCACTGCTGGGTCACGGATAACAATCATCTTCTCTCTTCCTTAACGCAATCAACGACGCGCTATAATTGAGCTGCATTGAATCTTCACATCTCTCATTAACCCGCTGACGCTGACGTCATCAACGCGTGGTATCTGCCTCATCGCATGCCCACCACGTGCACTGATATACTCACTTGGTACGGTTGTCACGTGCAGGTCACGTGACATGCATGTTTGAGACAGACTAAACTGAGTTACACGCCCTTTTGTAGGTTGCGTCAACGATGGGAAAACAAAACAGCAAACTGAAGCCCGAGGTACTGGCCGATCTGAAAGAGCAAACGCAGTTTACAGAGGTGGAACTGCAGGAGTGGTATAAGGGCTTTCTTAAGGACTGCCCGTCTGGCAACCTGTCCGTCGAGGAATTTAAGAAAATCTATGGCAACTTCTTCCCGTATGGTGACGCGTCGAAGTTTGCGGAGCACGTTTTCCGCACGTTTGATAGCAACGGTGATGGTACGATCGACTTCCGCGAATTCATCTGCGCTCTCTCCGTGACGTCGCGTGGAAAACTCGAGCAAAAACTGAAATGGGCGTTCAGCATGTACGACCTTGATGGTAATGGCTACATCTCTAGACCTGAGATGCTGGAGATCGTCAGGGCCATCTACAAGATGGTGGGATCTGTAATGAAAATGCCCGAAGACGAGAGCACGCCAGAAAAACGGACTGACAAGATTTTTAGGCAAATGGATATAAATCTGGATGGAAAGCTTTCTTTAGCTGAGTTCATCGCAGGAGCTAAAAGTGATCCCTCAATCGTGCGTTTACTGCAGTGTGAGGGCGCTGGATCCTCGACCTAGAGTCAAAGTTAATTGGTGTCGTCTTTTGTTACCCCATTTCCCTTCTTTTTCTTTTAAAGAATATGGTTTTTAGGCTTCATGAGCCTTAGCTAGACTTATCATATCTCCTGTTAAACATTTACCCTCGTAGCCCTTTTCCTCCTAAAAATGACAAGCCAGCTGACATGGAAAGGACCTTGCAACTTGTGGACAGACTGTTCACCGATCATGTCAAGTTGGCTTAGCGCAGCTGACCTTTTGACGCAGGTAGTCAAAAGCTGGTTTTTTGACAGGGCTTTGAACTTGGCGCTTTTAGTCTTTTAGATACAGTCTTGAAATTAGTTGGTTTTCTTCGTTACACGAGTTATTTCTTGTATCTTTGTATGCATCCTTAGTTAGTTGCCCTCGAAAGTACTATTTTGTCTGTTTGATACAACCCTTCAGAGAGAATCCATCTTTTTATTCTTCGAATCGATGATCTAGAGAACAAAGATTTAATCAATGATACTGAGATCGTGAGAGTAATATTTATTTATTTATGTCGTTGATTGATTTGTGGTAGATTAGAAGGTATGTAATTAGACAAAATCGAGTTTTTCCGAAGTGGACCTTTTTCTTATATATCGATGGAGCCTCTCGACTTGACCGGCGCAAAAAGACTACCTTTGAACTTTAAACTTCAGTAATTGTGTACCCGTAATTATGTACCGCCTGTTTGTTTGGCTGTGGCACCATAGACGGTTTAAAAGCGCAATTTAAGGCTGTTGTTTTACTTATTTTTTGGGATTGAGTATTTTGCCTCGCATAATACTCGGCTGTAACAGTGTTTGTGTCGTGACACGCAAACGCACTTCTGTGACGCGTGACAATTCCATTCGGTTAGATGAACAAGTTTGGTTGTCGAATAGAGGTTGTTTAGCAACCTGGTGTATGTAAATTTCTGAATGCTCGTGCACTTCCTGATTGGATCTGATAATATCAATCGGTGACCCCGAACTTTGACGAAGGTTTGTCGAACAATGGGACTTGTTCTATCAGCTGTAATGGTAGGTAGACTTTGTTATTTACTCCTGAGGAAACTGAGTGAACTGAGACGGGTTGAACTATCTCTGCACTTGAGGAGAGCATGTGTATAAATATACGTTAAAATTTGTGAATGTTTCTCTCCAACGAATTAGACAGTTATCTTAGGTGGTTTTAGATGTTGAATAATTAAAATGTCGTAACTTACTGTGAAAACTTGTTTACGTTGCGTTGACGTAGTCATCTTTCAGGTCCCTCGGAGCTCTGGTAAAAAAGAATTGACAAGCGGGCCGGTCAACATATGTCCAAAAATTTGCGGGAGTTGCGTTGCATGCCCCAGGCATGCGCAGCTAAGGTACCGGTGAAAAAGTGTTAAGGGGCAAACGAAATCCGGGTTAAACGTTTTTAGTCTTTTACATGAACGCTCTATCTGTTAATAGTCGTTTATTAAACAGCGACAGGAACGAACTTGATTTTTTTTCATTTTCTTTAAGAACGATTCAGGCACGTTCTTGCGAGATGATTTTCTCGTTAGCAACATGCTGCTTCTTCCTATTTATTTATTTCCCCAGTGATGCCCTTTTCGGTATTGGAAAATCACGTTACTCTGATGGCCTCAACGCCCTGAAGCCTTGGCCCATTCGCTTTTCGAGCGGTTGAGAAGCGGACATGACGTCACGTGCACCCTCACTTCCTTTTCCTCATTCCTCTCGCATCTTTACTAATGATGAGAAAACGTTGTGCGTGGTGTTAAAGTGACGCGTTCAGCTGCTTTTACACGAGTATGTACAGCTGAACCCCGCTATTTTGAACTCTCGGGAGAAACGAATAATAGTTGGAAAAGACAGGTGTTTGAAATAACTCGTAGTAAACGAAGGGAAATCATTACGAGAGTTTCAATTTCCCCCCCCCCCTCCCCCCGAGCCCCCGTTCCCGTATGACCTGCACTGGATCGTCACCGCAGGTGCATCTGATCCAAATGCCAAGAAATCGAGCCTACAAACAACGAACAATGACCAGACGGGGGAGTTAGGTAACACTTGTTATTTCTGGCATGGATCTGACGTATTTTTAGAATTAAACAATCAGGAGGGGTTGAACGTGAACAGACATAATAGACAACAATCTCACATTAGAACCTTTAGAATCGAGCTTTGCAGTAAAAAGAGGAAATTAGCCAATACAATTCTTACATACAAACTCTAAACAAAAACTATCAATACGCGCGAGAGCTTAGATTTTTTTCTTCGATTACATTTTTGAGCAATATCTCCGAAATCTTCTCTGTGCGATTCTTTTGTTCTTTTCGGTGGATTTGTTGTATTCAACAGAAAGGAGGTTAAGGTTAAAGTGAACGAGATATGCCGCTGTAGTTGTATTCTTTTTCGGCTGCAGGAAGTTACTGAATCGCATGGGTGTTTACTTAACAAATTGACGTCAGTTTTTCATGAATCTGCCCTGTTATTGATCATGAATTTCGTCATAACATTGCCAAAGTAGCTGAGGCGATAGCCGAGTGGATCCGCAGACTACTTTGACAATGTTATGACGAAATTCATTGTTTATAACAGGGCAGACGCATTGAAAACTGACATCAATTTGTTTTTTACGATAATAAATTGTCCGCTCTCGTTCGTTGACGCATCGCATAAATTAAAATTTCATGTGTCTGTCCGCTTATTGACAATAAAAATTAGTCCATGAGCGCGCGAGAATTTTTGCAGTTATGGTAAAACAATACATGAATGAGTTTAGCCGCAGCTACAAGATAGACAAGCTGACTTTACCACTCACTGCCTGCGGTGAAAATATGCTTCTAATTTTTACAACAATATCATTGTGTCGAGCTGTTATCCCTGGAAGTTTAGGATGTTTTCTCCCTCCAGGCTTTGTATATACCCTCGTGGTTAAGTCATCACAACAAAGCTTTGGATAATTGTGTGAATAATCAAGCCATGTTTGCACTTTGTGTCGTGTGGTGGCTATTGTCTTCATGTAAATTAACTGAGTTAGGGGTGTTTTCCAAGTGCAAACAACTACTGTTCGCTTTTCACTTCCACAGTAGGCGATATCAGTCTGAAATCAGCTGCAAACGGCTTCTTGTATTTGATTTGTCTACTCTTGCAGACACTGGGCGATTAAGATCGTTTCTACTCATTCGTCAAAGCGCAATTTGATTTCCCATTTATCGCAAAGAGGTCAAATCTGCTGAGGAAAATAACGAAAACCTTAATATAAAGTAGGAAAATATTTGCGCCGTTGTGGTTCGCATCTGTTAACTTGATTTGTCCGTATCTGCATAATTTACATTACAATAAGAGTTATGAATTTCCTGCTTAGTTTAGGAACAGCATTGTTTTTTGCTTTCGTTAAATTCAGGACAAAACTGTCACTGGATAAGTTTGAATGTTTTGTTCTTCCCGACACATTTGTGTAAGACTGCATTCTTTTGTACGACATTTGCCCGTCTACGCCTGTTATAGGTCCTTGGAGACGCGAGAGAAGTACATAAAATAAATCGTGTAAATAGAATTGCCAATGAAAATACAACCCTAAACTAACAGAGGCAACGTGTTTGATTCGTTTTGCAGGTGCAGCTGGGTGACTGAGAGATGGGAAAACAAAACAGCAAGCTCAAGCCTGAACAGTTGTCTGACCTGAAGGAACAGACCGAATTCAACGAGCAAGAGCTTCAGGAATGGTACAAGGGCTTTCTTAAGGACTGCCCGAGCGGTCACCTCACTGTAGAAGAGTTCAAGAAAATTTATGGCAACTTCTTCCCGTATGGCGACGCTTCGAAGTTCGCTGAGCACGTTTTTCGCACGTTCGACAAAAACGACGACGGTACCATCGACTTTCGCGAATTCATCTGCGCCCTCTCCGTGACTTCGCGCGGGAAACTCGAGCAGAAGCTGAAATGGGCGTTCAGCATGTACGACCTTGACGGCAATGGATACATTTCGAAAGACGAAATGCTGGAGATTGTCAGGGCCATCTACAAGATGGTGGGCTCTGTTATGAAAATGCCTGAAGACGAGAGCACGCCTGAAAAGCGAGTTGATAAGATTTTCTCGCAAATGGATAAAAATCTGGATGGAAAGCTTTCACTTCCCGAGTTCATCGAAGGAGCCAAAAGTGACCCATCTATCGTGCGCCTACTCCAATGCGACCCTGCTGGTGGCTCAGGTTGAGCCTGAAACAGAAACGAATTAATATAGGAGTCAATACAACATCTTCTATGAAAACTGGTACATGTTCCTTTTATTCCCAGGCCATTATAGCGCCTTCCATCTTCTTTGGCAACGCTCATTCCTTAAAACTTGAGAATTATGTAACGGTTCCCCTAAGGCCGAGTGCTGTAATTAGGAAATAACTCGGCAGTTCTCGATAGTCTGTCGGCATTATATGTATCCTGGATTAGCTTAAAGCTCGTCTTGTTAATGATTTCCAAAGAGTGTTATTGTATAATCAATCACGTCTTCGTTGGTCTCGGTAAAGCTAGAGTGTTCAAATGAATTAAATAATGTTATTTCGGTTGTCAGTAAACTAGTTTGTGTCGTCCGTGGTCTCCGCCCTCCTCTCTCCACCCCCTCAGGGGATCTCTGGGTCTTTTGGGACGCGCATTGTTCCTGTCAAGGGCATAGTAGTCCTTTGGGTTTTAAAGAGGGGGGGGGGGGGGGGCGGGGAACAGGGGGGTTAATCTCTCTTCTCCCTACTTTCTGAGCCAATTTCTCCCTCCTCCCTACTCTTTGAGCCAATTTCTCCCTCCTCCCTAAACGGTTACGTTTCTTTTTCTCACTCCTCCCTACTTTTCCCCCTATTTCTCCCTCCTCCCAACTTTTTTTGGGCCATTTGTCCCTCCTCCCTATTCTGTTCCTCCCCCCTCTTTAAATTTCAAACCGGAAGTGAGTAGTAACGACAATTCTCCACGTCAAGTTCCCTCGCTGTCCTGGTTCTAAACCCATTTCCCTCCTCTACGCCCAATACAATATTGACTTTCTTTCAGTTAAGGACGAGAATTTTTCGCCATTGCTTTTTGACGAGGGGGGGAGGGGGAAGGGGGGTGGAGAGAAAATAACTCCACGTTTAAAGTGCCTAAGAGACTTCCAACGAGCACTGTACCATTGACGATTGACATTATGGCTGAGCTAGAAGAAAAACTGAATTCTCGTTAATGTTTTTCAAACTTTACCAAACTCCCGTCACCTGGGTGTCACTCTAGGATACCATGAAGGGAGATCAAAATGTCGATGTCATATTTCATCGATCGTTCTCTTTGCGCACGATCTTCCCTAAGAAAAGTGCCAGTTAATTAGCTCTGTAGGATTTTTAAAACGTTATCAGAAGCAGGCTTTGATCGTATCACTGTTCTAAAGGAATCTAGATATTTTTTTAGATATAATGTGAAAACAATAGGCTAATATATAGATTTAGGCCAACTTGAAAGCGTAGCTCCTTGGCCGGGTTGTTCAGTGCCCGATTAAGCTAACCCAGCAAACTTTGCGGCGAGGTGTTCTCTTTCTGTTTAGAGTTTTATAATCGCCATATACTCAAAACAAAGCAGCAAAAAACATTTGTATAGAAGAAAAAGTTATAACTCGAATAACTTTTAATCATGGGCTAGACATGAGCCCGCGATTCAATCGAAAACCAGCACCTGGTCAGCCGTCAACTTCAAAAAAACACATAACAGTGGCGCGAATTCCGAGAAGCGAACAGTCTTCCACGAGCGAAGCTCCTTGGAAAACTATGACCTTCGAGGAACAGATAATGTTTAAGGACAAATATCTGAGCGTATTTTTAAAGTCAAATTGGGGCTATTGCGTTAATCTATTATTCTTCAAATATTTTTCGCAACACGCGGGATTTGCACTCGGATATTCCCCGGTTTTAGTTGGGGCATATTAGGGACCTTAAGGTCATTCCACTGAAATAGAACCTAAACTGAGATTTTTCTCAAACTTTGCCAATTGATTGTTTATATTATAGGAACTTAAATTTGGAAATAAAAATGAGGGGTCCCCATGTTCGTTTAGGAGCAACAGCACCTCGTTTATACCATATAAATCCTTATAAAAGCACCACGATTGCTTGCTAAATTCACGTTTCCGACGATTGTTTTTTTCTCAAAACTGAGAATTGGCCCATATTTATTTTACATAGAGAAATTTACTACTCAATTCAAAACGACAGAAAAAATGATAGGTCACCGTAGTCGTTTTCGAGAAAATGACGATTTACCTCTTCGGCGAGGTCCAGTCTTAAAGAAAAAGCCGCCATTTTCTAATGCGCGCGCGCTAATCACGCGTAAAACTATGCGCAGTAGGGATGCGCAATGCAATACTGGGGAATGACCTTAAGGAGGCTCGAAAGGGTTTTTAGCTGCAAGCGCGCGCGCAATCTACACACGCCATAACTAAGATGCACGCGTCAGCTGAGTCAGTATTAAAATCAGCACACCGGAAGTTAATGCTGCGTAAAATCGCGCGAACCGGAAATAAAATCTGCGGAAAACATTTGTTTTTAGCTCGAAAGTTCGCTCGGTGACCTATCTTGATTTTTTGCATGCACGCACCATTCGCGATGGCAGTTCTGATATAAAAGTTTCGGGGAAAATTATCTAGTGGAATTTTCTGTAAGCCATAAAACGCGTTTTCTTTAAATATGTTTAATTCTACTAGATAAATTTTTTCCATACTGTCTGAAAAGTTAAAGAATTTAGGGAACTTTCCAACAAAGAAATAAAAATGGTAGGTCACCGAATTAGTTTCTCAGATAATTTACAAAAACTGAAATTTAGAGGACGCTTTTGTGGACCTTGTGCGTTGCCATGGTAACTGATATGACGTCACAAGTACCCTTAAAGTATAGCCCAACAATACAGTTGCAAGGAGACATATAGTTTGCCCACACCATTAAGCATCCTTCTTTGTAATCTTCCATCGTTTCATAAACAATATAGCAACGAAAAACCCTTTCGAACCTCCTTAAGCAAATCACGACGATGACGGCAACGAGAACGTCACAAAACGAAAGGTTTAATGAGCAAAACAATAGCTGTGCACGTGCGTTATAAATCTTTGTACATTTCTTTGCCGTCCTCTGCAAAACAACTTTTTGAAATGACCAAGCTCTGCGTCGTCTACGTAACATGGACGACGACGGCTAATTTTGGAATTGAATGTCGTCGTTGCATATTTAGCTTGAGCACGTTTTTAGAGCCATTGGCAAACCCAACAGATCTAGACAATCGCGAATTTCGCTTGTAAAATGCAAATTCATTTTTTACTGGGCGTCATCCTCGGCGTCGTCGTCGTCTTGCTTAAGCTCCCTACTAGGGAGTTTTAGCAAACCACGACGGCGACGGCAACGAGAGCGTCACCAAACAAAAGGTTTAATGAGCAGAACAATAGCTGTGCACGTGCGTTTTGAATCTTGGTACATTTCTTTGCCGTCCTCTACAAATTAACAACGTGAAATGACCAAGTGCTACGTATTTTGGAGAACGCGAACCGCAATGGCTAATTTTTCGTATCTTCTTTTCGAATTAAACGCTGTCGGAGCATGTTTAGCCTGAGCAAGTTTTTAGACCGACAGACCTACTGAACAGATTTAAACAGCTGCGACATTTAAAGGTAAAATATAAATACTTTTTTTGCTAGCCTTCGTGCCCGCCGGCGCCGTCTTCATTGCTAAGGACGCGATCAGAGCGAGCGAAAACATTTGCTGGATTATAAGTGTTATTTTCGCATTTTCATTGATCCTTACTTATGAACTAATGGAGGGGAAGATGCATAGATCATAGAGGACGTCATAAAAATTTGGATTCTCTGTGGACAAACTACAAAAACAAGTTGCCGTGCGTCAGCATAAACCTACTCGCGTTCATGAACGCCGTTCTCTGATTGGCTACGCTACTCACTATTTAAACAATAGAGTGCTTCTGTCGAGGAACTATCGGCTGAAAGTTGCCCCGCCGAATTGATGTTCTTTAAACAAATATTTGGCCGAGAAGCCAAGCTTCGAGCAGAAATACTAGTATGGTAGTTTTAAGAACATCAAATTTCCAAGGAGCAATCCACCTGATCAGACCGATAGTTTGAATTATTTTCAACTTTTTAGATGAAAGACGTGACAGCAAAATGTAAAATTGAAAAAAAAAACCCGACAAAAACCCACTTAATACACTTTCAATTGTTGAGAAAATAACACAAACAGCGGTGATAAACATTGTGATAAACATTTCAATTGTTTATTTTCTATAAGCCCGCTTGTTTACTAAAAAAATTTTCACGGAGAGGACGAGTACTATCTATCTGGGTATTTTCCGCAGACGGGCAGCCGCGGATGAACACTATCGCGTCACGCGATCAATTTAAGGGCGCGTTCGTTTGGGATCATTCTGGAATAAGAATAATTGGAATAATGCGAGCAAGCGTTTTGCAAGCTATTCTCATTCCGGAATACCTGGATTTCCATTCCGGTTATTCTGCTTCCAGGAGCAGAATAGCCGGAATATATTCCGGAATATATTCTTATTCAGGAATATCCCAAACGAACGCGCCCTAAACCAATAAGAATCGGCAGGAGCCATCATCGGAGATAATTTAGTGGTGAGCAATCATTTAACAATTAGACCCGTAGCTTTTGACTTCATCTGTGATCTACTGTTGTTAGACGCATGGCCCTATAGCCACTTGATCAGGAAAGAGGTTACTTCGAAAGTTTAACATTATGATGCAAAGGACCGCAAACGAAAATGCTGCCTGTTTACGTAGGATCTGTAAAATATCTGATCAGCCAAAAATAGAAAGAATAGCAAACAATGATGCAAGGCTGATACTACGTACAGCTGTACGTAGAAAGCTTAACGGGGCAGCGACATGATACTGAGTCCAGCCAAGAATTGCACAGCTGTTTCGACCTTGTTGTGTCTCGTCAGCATGGTTTAGCAAGTTATGAAGTAATCAGCTGGTCGACTGATCATCCATATACCTTATTCGTACTAATTTTCGCGGGCACTTAATTTCGCGAATTTGGGACACGAATATTTCGCGCGCATTAATTTTCGCGATTTTGCAAAAAATGATAAATTTAGGGAATTTAATTTCGCGAAAATTGACAAACGACAGACTTGGAAAACAGTTTTTTTTATTGAATGATCACTTAAACAACGATTGATTTACAATCATGATTTTCAATTACGTAACAGAAATAGCATTTATAATCAAACAAATCAAGCAAATACTGCAAATCAATCAAATACAACTGCAATATTGTACTTAATAAAAGTCACTTGTAAAACTCAATAGGTCTTATCCGCGATTACGTCCACATGTTCAAAATTCACCACCAAGCCTCTTTTGTGCGACATTTGCTCAAACTTTCGTTGACCTCGTGATGTTTTCACGTGGGTATTCTTTTCATCTTGACTGCTTTGGGAATTGGCTCATGATAAAATTTACATTTTGCATTATCAAAGCGGCTTGGTGGTGACTTTTGCCAAGCTGATGTCATCACGCATAAGGGCTATTGTAGCTATATGTACAAGAAGAGAAAGTGCTAAAGTAGAAGATAAATAGACTGATGACAATTACCATGTAGCTATAAACGCAGTTAATCATTGATTAAAGCAATACAAGTGTATTTAATTTCGCGTGTTTAATTTTCGCGTATCCTAATTTTAGCGAGTCTTTAATTTCGCGATTTTTTACAAATCGCGAAAATCGCGAAATTAAAGCCTCGCGAAGATTAGTACGAATAAGGTACTCCACTAAATGCAGATGGTGATGACCTCAGATGAAAGGCATGCATAATCTTGGACCAAAGACTTCGTAGGAGTTGCAGCAAGGGCTAGCATGGGACAAGCACTTTTCGTTTCTTTGTTCAGGGTCTTCAACAGTGATTCTAAAGTCCTTCAAGTACCAGACGGAGTGTTTTTCCCCCGATTTTAAGCCCTTGCGAAATACTGTTTCTAACTGATCATGAGATCGGAGAAGTTTCCTTTCACCCTTATTAATTTTTTTCCACATAACGCAGGTGCCGATAATAATTGCTCGAAGCCCGGTGCGGGGAGGCAGGTAGTCCCTAATGCAGGTAAGTGCGGCTCTAAAGGGTAGGGTTTTCAGCCGTTTTGGGGGTCCGAGAGATTTTGTCCATTTAGGGCATAAATTAACACGGCATGGTTTTGCACAGGTCATAAATAGTAGGAGAGATCGCAGTGTCTGGTCCTAAATAGGGTTTTTTCACAATGACAACATAAATTCCCGTGCGCTCATTGGCTAATTTTCATTGTCAATAAGCGGATTTTTTATATAATTTATGCGATGCACGTCCAAAAAATAAAAGTCAGTTTTTTCATGCGTCTTTTCCTCTCTGGCGAGTGACTTGTGCCAAGTCCCCGTCGTCTAAGAGAGACAGGCAGCACTGGGGATGAGAAAACTACGGGCCGCGCGCACTTCCGCGCGCCATCTTGGTTGTAACTGGTGGAAAGCAGTCTGAAGCAGACTACTGTTCTTTACTAATGAGAATACAAGATTCAAAAACAGTGCATCAATAGTTGACAGACATGTTTGGCTCAACAGGCACAGGTTTTAGTGGCACTTCAGGTTTTGGAACATTTGGCTCGACTTCTACCACTACAAGTACTCTGGGACTTGGAACTCAAGACAACCCCATGAAGGATTTAGAGGTTCAAGCTCCTCCAGACGACACGGTCAGCGCGATGAAGTTTAGTCCAAAAGCAGACTTTCTTATCGCATCTTCTTGGGCAAATGATGTGAGTATTGTGAATCTTCAGTAATCTTGCTTTGTAAGAGATGGTAATCGCTCTTTCAGTAGGCACAAATCTACACATGCATGCTGCATAGGTCATCTCAGTTCTAGCACGAAAGCGAAACGCTCGTTTTGCCAGCACGTGAAGACTTGAGATCCCATGATTTAAGAGTCAAATGAGGCCAGAAGTCATGAGTTAATGAGTCACTTAGTCTCATTAAACTCCTAAAGCGAATATAATAACACTTCAGTCAATCTGAATAGCACTTCGTAAGCCAGTCTATATAGCCCTTCCATTATCCTCAGTTAAGAGCTTTTAGTAAATTCTCAGCTCCAACTATTGCATTTCTAGCTTTTTGATTGGCTAAAAAACTCCAACTATGAGCCAATAGTCAGAGTTTTACGTCATATGGAAAATAGTGCACCAAGTTTAAAATTTTTCGCTTTGTAAAATTGTGGAAATAAAAATCGGCGGCAAAACCCACTTTGAGAATCTACTAAAACTGACGTCAAAATGTTAAGTGATTGTTGTTCTTCAAATATTTTTGGCAACACCCACCAGGGCCATCATTAAGTTTTGGGTCACCTGTACCCTCAATCTCCACACCCATAGCAACTTCTTACTTTGTGGGTGAAGTCTCTCGACAACAGACAATTTCACCCATAGTATTAAAGGAAAGTTAAGCATATTCAACCGTAACAGGTGTTACAGGTTGTGGCCCTTTATGACAGCCCTGCGCGTAGTTTTGAAAATTGAGGAATATCACTTGGATGTTCCCCAGTTTTAAAGCGGGCATATTCAGTCATGTGACATGTTTATACCACAAGCAAAAATATTTGATGGATTATTAAAACAATATTCATCTTTGTCATTATAAAGTATCCCTACACATAAAATATCATTAATACAACAAATATACACCAGTTTGCAGCATGTTTCTAAAGTCCATAACATACATGTACATGAATTGTACCATGAATCATGCAAGCTTTTGCTTAATTTAAGCAAAAGCGATTATGCTATTTTGACATAAATTCCAATGAAAATTGTGTATTTTATTCCAATTTGTGACCTGCAATCAAAGTGGTAGTAATGAAGTTAGTATTTGATACTCTGTGTTTTATCTTCTGAAGATTCGATGTTGGGAAGTCAAAGAAAATGGGCAGACTATTCCAAGGGCTCAACAGTCTCACACGGGACCCATCTTGGACTGTTGCTGGCATGATGTAAGCGGGTGACTTTTTCTCAGTGTGTTTTGTTAAAATTGAAAAAAAAACACCAAACAAAGAATGCGTGAACAAGGACTGCTGTGGAAACTGGTTTGCTTTTAGCATTAGTTTTCAGTCCTGTTTTAAGTTCTCTAAGTTTGCACAGTTGTTTCAATCTGATTAAATTATATAGAACAGAGACAGAATTGTTTTAGCTTACCCAGCAGTTCACATTCTCCCCATTATCTGTTCTTACTGAAAATTGCAATATACCAGTCACTTTTCTTAGTACACTTGATAAAAAAGATCATTAGCTAGTTAGTTTTCACCCCAGCTGTATACAAATAACCCTTAAAAGAACTCCCATTCAAGGCTTGAACAGTTATTAGAAATTGTGTCTTGTGCCATAATGATATGTGTAAAATAATTATTTCAGGATGGTACAAAAGTGTTTACAGCATCAACTGACAAACAGTGCAAGATGTGGGATCTTAATTCCAATCAGGCTATTCAGGTGGCACAGGTAAAAATTTTAAAAATACATATCCTCACCTTGCCGTTAAACTCATCACAAATAGATTAGCTTGGGAACTGGTGCCTGAAAGGTTAGCGGGGAACAAAATGACATAAGCTGAAGAGAGGTATCATTGGCAACCCTGGCAGCGGGAACCACCCCAAGAAACGGCTGCTAACTGGCACTGTTACACTGAAAGGTATCAGTGGAAACAACTTACCTGACCCACTACTTACTGAGAGACCAGCAAACCCAGAGGGAGGGAGGAGAGAGAGAGAGAGCGAGAATCTCTAGCACAAGCATGTAGTGCGGTGAAGCACCTGAGCCCTGCAAAAATCCTCTGAGGGCCACCCCACTCTGACTACTAACATGGAGTTTTTACGCGGCAGCAGTTCTAGTTCAACTCCTCTGTCATGCTTGCATATAGCCAACTGGTCTGCCTCCCGCCAGTTATCAAAGGATTAACTGCTGGCTGCATTGGTTAGAGTCTATCTTTGCCTAAATTCTATTTAGCCACATTTAAAAATGTGTGTGAACTCCACTGCTGTGATAGCTCAACCATGTAACTATACTTCATTCCATCACTTTGGCACAATAAATACAGCATCAGATAAATACTTTTATTACACATTGAACTCTCTAACTCTTTTCTGATTGGCCGAAAGCGTACAGTGAATTTTCGAAATCAGCGCCCGTGACATCGTAAACTGCAGGTTATACAATAATCATGTTAAGGACACTCAAGGTCACGGGTAATCATGTCATGTATGACCGTGGTGCATGATTTCTAAGGGTAATCATGTCAAGTTCGCGCACTTTGTGTTGCTTGCCATCAGTGAAGAAGTGAAAACATGACTTCAATTTTTTTTTCGTTCAATGTATAATAAAACAATCATTAGATTCGGTTTTTGTGATATCCAGAATAATCAAGGTCTCGGTAAGGGTTATCAGCCTCAGCCTTCGGCTTCGGCTGATAACCTTACCTTGACCTTGATTATTCTGGATATCACAAAAACCTTATCCAATAATTGTTAATTAAATGGTCCTCAGTTGTTAGTAGGACACTGCAAGGAAATATTTTGTCACCATGTGACTTCCAAGCTTATTATTTTTTACCGTGTGGTAGTACTGTAAGTTTTGCAAATTAATAGATAACTGTGCATGCTGTAGCCTGTACAGTTAATAAAAATGATGAAATCGTAAGTTTTCAAATTTATAATTTATTTTGACTAAGCCCTCAGTAGTGTCAATTACAGCTTTGAAGCAAAGCATTTCAGCTTTTGCAATGGCATTTCAAACAACTGTTGAAAAAAAGTTCAAATGCTGTTGTGTATAGCTGACAATGCCTAGCTAGTTCTGAGGCATGCCACTTAAACTGAAAGTAAGAAATATTTCAAACGAACATAATACATGTAGGCTTGAAAATCACAAGTGGTGGGAGGCAGACCAGTTGGCTATACACAAGCATGACTGAGGAGTTGAACTAAAACTTCTACTGAGAAACAACTCTGCGTTAGTGGTCAGAGTGGGACTTGATCCCCAACTTCAGGATTTCAAGTCACCCACCTTAACCACTTGGCTAGGCTGCCTCGCAATCACAATGATAATCATACCAAACAAAAAATTCAGCATGGTTAAGACTGATCACTTTATTTATCATTTTTCTTTCCTTGTTATCAGCATGACAAAGCAGTAAAAACTTGTCACTGGGTTCAAGCACCAAATTACAGCTGTTTGATGACTGGAAGCTGGGACCAGACACTGAAGTTCTGGGACACACGGTCACCTAACCCCATGCTCGTGTTACCAATTCCAGAGAGGGTGTACTGTGCAGACGTGGTGTACCCCATGGCCATTGTTGGAACTGCACAGCGGGGAATAATATGCTACCAGTTGGAGAATCAACCATCGGAATACAAGAGGATTGAGTCACCATTGAAATACCAGGTTTAGACCTCACATTTTTATTGCCAGTTAAGATATAGGGCATGCCAGGGTTTTTAATAATGTTTTCAGGGAGAGGGAAACTGGTTTAAACACTCTGCAAAAACTAATTAAATGAACTGAACTTCTTTATAAGAAAATTGTTCCACTAGATGGTCAAACCAGGAGGGAAAAATTGTCCTCACAGTCAGTTAATTTGCTTAGTGCCTGGTTAAGGTCATTCCTCACATTTGCACTGCGCATCCTTTCTGCGCATAATTTATGACGTCATTTAGCGCACCCTCGTGCACGGGCACATTGGAAACATGGCGGATTTGCCTTGATATTGAGCTCTGTCAGTTGGGAAATGGCTATAGCTCACCAACGAGCACGGGCACCCCGACTTTTTTTTCAGTCATTGTAATCAACTTATTATAAACTTTGCTTGAGGAAAGACTAACCTGATTTCTATAGCTGAAAGTTGAATAAATAACGAAAATAGCTGGTAAACTGTGGTCTTTTCTATTTTGCCGTATGGTAACAATGTCAAGGAATTTGGTTGAAATTTTAATCAAGAAATCAGCTTTCTGTCTAAATCAAACTTAAAAAGTTTATTTGTGTCCAACACAATGCATTGACTCCAGTTTAATTCGTGTTCTCATGAGTCTCGGTCACAAAAAATTACAATTATTACTGGGAATGCGTTCTTCTGATAAGCATTAAATAATGCCAATATGGGTCATTTTCAATGCCTCAGTGCTACTTAATAAGCATGGGCACCCCCCTTTTTTATTTCAAAATTGAAGTTCTCATATCATAAATATTCAGTGGGCAAAGTTTGAACGAAAATCTATTGTCAGTTTTATTTCAGGGGAATTACCTTAAATTGAACTCCTATAAAGCAACCACCTTCGGGGAAGTAGGAGGTGGCCGCTTAATAGGAGCTACCCGCTTTATACGATACTAAGACACCGACTTGAAGAAATACGAAACTACTTACAAATACGATACTAATGCTACTAAAAACGATACTAATACTGCCAAACAATTACTTGCAAATTGATATAATTAATGATTAATTGCTTAGAAAGTTGGACATGTGGAGGAAACATTGCTTTGGAGCAAAACGAAATTATATATGGTGTTTTAAGATACACATCGTCTTGTTTAACTCTGAATCACCTAATCATAATTGGAAAATATTTTCTTTACATTAACGGAGTACATGACGAAAAACGACCCCAGTTCAAAGATTTTGTAACCCTTGTTAACGAAAAAATTGAATTAGAAAAATATATTGCAATTACGACAAACAAATTACTTTCTTTTACTACCCACTTTATACAGGTTCCACCATATTTCAAGATTTTTGAACATCACTGAGACAAGGAGGGATAGTGGAGAAAGGGCAGGGGCTGTTAAATGCAAAAACATCCATAAATATTAAAAAGATTTAATAATATTATTCACATTCCAAAAAAATTTGCACATATTTATTTGACACTTACAAGTGCTTTTAAAATCTGTGTGCAACTTGTACAAGATTCTGGTTCCAACTCATTCAAACACTGATCAATGATCATTGCTCTTTCACTGTTGTAGAATCGCTGTGTGAGTATTTTCCGCGATCCAAAGAAAAACAATAGTCCAGTGGGATTTGCTCTGGGCTCTGTGGAGGGAAGAGTTGCAATCCAATTCATTCAGCCACAAAATCCGTAAGTGCAAAACATGTTAATAGTTTTCTTTCTTGTGTATATTTTATATCGTTGACTTGGCTCTCAGGGGCCTCACATTACATCTTCTGTGGCAAGACTCAAACTTTGAGACAGTGTTGCAGACAGGCATGTTTGGTGGCTGGTAATTTGTAATTTTTTTTTCTTTTATTTGCTTCAGTGGGATAGAAATGAAAAATGCGTTTATCAACAAAGTGTATCTGTGCTGCAAAATATTTAGAACTAGAGTTGCTGATACCACTCCATTCAGGGCTGTAACTGCAAACTGCCAAATTGAAAATACAGATAGTGGAAAATAAAATTTTACACTTCAGGATCGTATTCCTTTAGCTGAAAAGGCCCGAAAATGAGATCTGCGATGCAGTGAAAAGGAAATAGTTGATAGCTGACAATGTTATTGTCATTATTCATATCACCTATCTACATGACTTCAGGACTGATACTGTATGGAGATCATCTCTCATCCACTTTTTGATGTTGCTCATATCCTCTTTGTTTTCACAGGAAGGATAACTTCACATTCAAATGTCACAGATCAAATGGTGCTGGTACAGCTAGTATTCAAGACATTTTTGCAGTAAGTCTGTAACTGTTAGTAATAATGTCATATTATTATGTGCAATGTTTTAGAAGTGTTCTATGTCTTCAAGGAGTATTCAGTTGGCAATAATCAGAGTTTTTTTTCCTTGCAGGTCAATGACATAGCTTTCCACCCTGTGCATTTTTGTCTTCTGGCCACAGTGGGATCTGACGGAAAGTTTAGTTTCTGGGACAAGGATGCTCGCACAAAGTTGAAAGTGAGTACCCGCCACGCCTTGGGGTAGAGGGCAGATAGCTACTCTCTCTAAATTCCTTCTCTGACAAATGCTGTAGTTAGTACTGTGACATCTACTTTATTGGCCGATAAAGCAGAACATCTGCACAATATTTATGGGTTATTTACCAATTGTGACAATATCCAGCCATTTTTAAGCTTGACCGAACAAGGTTGGTCAATAAAGGATTTCTTGTATTTCTTGCGGGACCCAGCGGGTAATCCCGAGCGGGCAAATAGCGCCATCTGCTATAGGGCAATTTTCGATTGGATGACGTAAACCCTAGCCAATCACAGAGACGTAGGCAATTTATTGGACCAATCAAAACTGGAATAAAACGCGCGAAGTTACTTTAAACACTCAAGTGGAAACCGTGCTAATGTTATTTAATCCTTTTTCATACAATTTTTCATTTCAGACTTCTGAGCAGCTGAATATGCCGATAACAGCCTGTTGTTTCAATTCGAAAGGAAACATCTTTGCGTACACCTCAAGTTACGACTGGTCCAAGGTTGGTAAAGACTTGAATTGATTCCTAAGGAATTTTTAAAACTTATAAGCTTATCTTTCTTTATTTCCAAGGGTCACGAATTCTACAACCCTCAAATCAAGCCCAAGATGTTTCTTAGAAATTGCCTTGAAGAACTGAAGCCCAGGAAAAAGTAACCCACTGCCGGGGAAAGGTCCTTCATTTAAAAACAACGAAACTTCTCTATAGTCCAAGACTGGAGAGCCTGCGATTTTACCAACCAGTGGAATAAGAGTCCAGCGCAGACTCCGACATTTAGCTTTTTCAGCAGTGGAATTAACGTGAAGACTTAAAAACACGTCAGTGGTTTCCTGGTCGTATTGAAGACTAGCCTGTTAAGGACGTTGGCGCGAATTGTTTCTGCGCATCCCTACTGCGCACGCAAATTCGCATGCCATACCATGATCGAGCGCGCGCTCTAGGGCTGAACCACTGATATAGCTTTACCTGGGTTTAACGATCTTGGACGTTCAGTGACCCCTACTTTTCATTTGATGGATCACTTTCTCTACCGATTTTGTACGTTTAGCGAAAAACATGAAGAAAATCTATCGTTTAGAAATTTGATTTTTTGCAAAATGCCTCATCGGACTCCGTTTCTTTAACCCTTTGTTTAGGGAGTTTTAGCAACGACGACGGCTACCGCGGGGACGAAGCCTTATAAAAATTGTATTTATATTTTACCTTCGAATGTCGCAGCTTTGTAAATCTCTTCAGTACGCCTATCGGTCTAAAACCTTGCTCAGGCTAAACATGCACTGACAGCGTTCAATTCGAAAAGAAGATACAAAAAATTAGCCATTGCGGTTCGCGCTGTTCAAAATACGTGGAAGTTAATCATTTCACGTTGTTGTTTGGTAGAGGACGGCAAAGAAATGTATCAAGATTCAAAACGCACGTGCACAGCTATTGTTCTGCTCATTAAATCTTTTGTTTGGTGACGCTCTCGTCGCCGTCGCCGTCGTGGTTTGCTAAAACTCCCTTTTATCTATGCGGCAGTTTCAAATGCCTCTTGAAGGGTTAAGTTTTGTGAAAACTTTGGAAACATTTGGATTTATTTACGCAACAGACCCACTTCTACAAAATCTGACTAAGATCGTTTGCCTGTCACAAGTTAGTAATAATCTGACTGCAGTAAAAATTATAAAAAACCTATCGACTGGACAATTTTCGCGCGAACGTCCTTAAGAGACAAACAGGAACATCAAGCATGTTAAGCTAGTAAAGATTTCTTTGGACGAGCGGTTTCCTTAACGTAACATGAATAACGATGTATGTCACGTCCTTCAAGTAGAAGGAAAGTTTAGTGATGAAGAAAAAACTATAAAAAGGTAATATCCCAAAAAAAAGAAAACAAAGATGGTTAAGATTGGTGGGTGACTTCGACGGATTTACACGATGAGTTTTAAAAAGTTCTGGCATTTTTTTTTTCTTTTTCTCAAGATACGCCACCCGTGTCGACTAGCTTAATTGAAAGTTCAGATATTTAATAAAGGTATAACAAAACAAACAAACAAATAAAGGCTTAGGTTTCTGAAGAAACTCTGGCACTGACGTTGGTGGGAGTATAGAAATTTGGTTTTATCAACTGGGTGGATAATGTGAATTGGCCACCGATGCGATTTCGTAAACCGCTCGCGAGACACTTAAATCTCCCCAATCATTCTAAGCATATGACAGTCTGCGCTGGCCTGCGGCCTTCCCTAGATCAAGGAAGCACGGAAAGCCGCAAAACTCTAGTGCAAAAATTTATTTTTCAAATCGGCACTCTATCCTCGGTATCACGAACGCTTTTTATTCAACTAATTTATTCTGTTGTTTCTCACGTTGCTATGCACGAACCAATAGCGTAGCTTCATCTATCTGTATGTACGACCAAACTCAACCCACAATTCCTCGATTTGCTCCGACGAAGGGCTAACGCTCGAAACGTCCAGCTTTTGAACCTCTTTACAGTGGCCAAGTCACGTTATCAACCCAGTTGATAAAACCAAATTATCTTTAAACAAACAACACGAGCAACGGACCTCCCTAGCGCCTTTGTTCTTCTCCTCAGCCCTTGCAACCTGTCGTTTATTTACCTTTCTGATTATAAACAATTTGTTGGAAATATGCCGTGTCACGTAAGAATAGCGAAGGGAAGCTTTTAAACATAAATGAACTTCATAGGTGTCTGAATAGGGTTTTACTAAAAGCCATCGCAGGCCATCGCAGGCCGTTGGCCGCGGGTCGCTGGACCTTCGGGCCGCCGGGGGCCGTCGCGTGCCGGGGGCCGCGGGCCTGCTTTTAGCAAAACCCGTCTGAATATAATATTTAACAATTAAACTACGAGCCCGAGTTTTCTACGAGCAGATAGTCAACGAGACGCAGCCAAGTTTACTATCGCTCGTAGAAAACGAGGGCGAGTAGTCTAATTGTTTTGGTATAAATTTACCGTAGTCTCATTGCATAAAAAGAAAAAAAAAGTCAACTAACGGGTAGAAAAGAACTGTTTTATTATGTTACATCAGGTTCAAACGTATGTCGCGATGTGCAGTGATGCGTAACTGTTTTCTATCAGCAGATAGAAAACGGTAATATAGCCAATCAAATTCACGGATTCACAATAGACTACGGTAAATTTATACTAAAATATAATATAAAACGACGCAAAAAAGGGGGGCTTACAGGGGGTCTCTGGCAAGCTTCACGAACGGAAAAAAACAGAGGGTCAAGGTTAACGGATTTAAAAACTTCGTTTTTACTAACCACGAAAATAAGGAAGTAAGATACTCTGATATCCTGTTCTCAGACTAGAAAGAGTGTTTGAAGAAAGCAAAATTGTGAAAGTCTTAGATCAAGGCTCCATTTGTTCGGGAATTCTCACTCACAACTGACTCTGGACTGTATTTTCCTTCTTTATTCCCAACAGTTCTCAATCGTATTTGCACTCTACCTTCGTGTGACAACAACAAGTAAACGATCTCTCTCGATTGCACTCTTTGTTCGATATTAAGTACTCTAAAGTCTTTGGTTCTAGGATTACAGCAATTCAATCTGCTTTCGGAACTTACTAAAAGGTTCTTATCTGGAAACAACTTAATGTCATTCAATCTTTCACGATAACAATCAAAGCAATTAAAAGCCTCTTATGGATATTTGCAAATTCATCTGTGCTCTATTTTCGTAATTCACTAAACAAATAAAGATATATGTGCGTATAAGTTACGTTACTCAGCGCAATAATGTTTTCCGACACCATTTTGCAAATCGCATGTCAAAGTCACTGTCAACAGATGTGTGAGGAGAGAAATTACGAGTAATATTTGTTAGAAACTTTCGCTGTTTAAATAAAATGGGAAATCCATCAGAGAAGTTATTCGGAGAGCTTGCGTCTCAAAATCGCGAAGAATAGAGTGGCGAAATCACGAATATCGCCGGGTTGATAATTTAAGTTTTTCACGGTTAACGAAAAACCTTCAGATCACGCTTTACGAAGAATTATTTGCCTAAATTCACGTTTCACGGGAAATAAAATCGGCTTATCACGCATCACGGGAAAGAGGTCTATGATGGTGGGCTTTATACATAACCTCATTCGGTAAGACGAGAGACCCTGGGAACGAAGTTATGGCTTCCAATGAAACCAGGCGTAGTCAATCTATAAACCGATAATCGATATCAATCGATGGCAATCGAAGATTGATGTGAGTTCGATTGATATCGATTTCCGATAGAAATCTACAACGATTGATTTATCGAATGTTATCGATTATTATCGATTGTTATCGGAAAAGATTGTTTACAAGTTAATCATCGACACAATGTTGTCTCGATGGTTTTATTGAGTCATTCAGTCCTCATAGCATGCAATAGGTTTACAATTACAGTGGAACCTCGATTTAACGAAGTCGCTGGAGACCGGCCAAATTTGTTCGTTAAATTGAGGGTTCGTTATATCGAAAACCTCGATATAACGAATTTGAGAGGAAACGACCAAAATGTTCGTTACATCATAGTTCCATAACCATTCCCCTCTACTAACTATGGTTACATCGAGGTCATAGTTAATGATTGATTGATTGTAACACAGGTGACTTCTGTGGAAATACTATAGTGCCAATGTCTACGACATATAATAAGCCGTTGACTGAAAGTTTGCCGTCTCTTTACCATGAGGATTAAAGGATTTGCTGACTGTTGATCTGTTCAGCGTTTATCTTCTGTCCCGTTTTGACGTTATAATTCGTTATATCGAGGTATATTTTACGTTTGGGCTTCCGGATTATGTTCGTTATATCAAGGAATTCGTTATATCGAGGTTCGTTATATCGAGGTTCTATTCCATACATTTTACTGTAATTTGGCCGGGACATAGAGTATTGTTCGTTATATTGAGAAACGTAGATTTTCTACATTTCCCTCGTGTTCTCAAATGCCTGTCGTGTTTTATCACAGTGTAATACACGGCTTAGGCTTCTTTATTTGTTAAATATACAACCGTCCGCGTTTAGAAAGTTCCACAGCCCGGTTTTCTATTGTGCATCTTCTTTGATGCCTGAAATGTAAAAATCATTTGTTCAGACGCAATATTTCCCAGGGCTTTTCCGTTACTGAATTGGGAGAGTCGAGGAATTTGTACTCCCTCCTACAATAAGCTCAACCATGGTTGAAACGTAAAAAAGTCTCCCCAGAAAGAGAAAGAAGCTCGGCAAAATTGTCTTTTACTCAAAAATAGTAAGCGTGCATGACTCAATGCCCATAATTTGAAGTTCTTTTTTCGTTCCTTTTATGGAATTGCAACGTTTGTCAGTTTGTCACGGGTTAATCATTAATTGTTCATTAGCCGGTGATTAATCAGTCGGAATCTCACTATGTGGTATGTCAATTATTGGTATGGTATCAGTCTAAATAACGACTTTGTATTAGTCAAAACTTGCGAAAATGTAGAGTTGACGAATAACGTGACTGTCAAGTGATTGTGCGATAACGTGATCGCGTGTCTCAAAGGACGGATATTTTTTATTCCTTTGTTTCAAAGGGCGGTGTTTTGAATGCCTTGAATCTCCTGATCAGCTGGATAAAATTTATAAGAAAATGATCGATCTCCTTTTTCTCTTTGCACTTTAAAACCATTTTCACACAATCAGGTGGTGAGAACGTAAAACGCGATCGCTGAATCTTGACGATGTGTAGCTTTCATATCTGTCGCTGAACAAAAATGAGGTTTTATATCTAATGTTTTGAAAACAAATATTTTATTCAGTCGTGACTCCGATTAAGAACCATTGTGTTGCCGTCATCGAGCCACTGAACACACCAAAATAACCTTTTATGTTAATATAACTAATAAATAAAACTAAACTGAACACTCTTGCTTAAAGAAAAAGAAATTGCCACTCTAGTTTATAATATAATACACCCCTGTTTGTCCCCTCAGTTTGATCTGTGCTGAACATGCAAAAAGCATTAAATGAGAGCAGAGTGCCTTGCTAACCAAACGGGTAGCCGACGGTTTGACCTCTCAGATCGGCTCTCGAGCTTGCCGATATTGAGTTGTGACGCTGTCAAAATCTTTTGTTTTCGTTGAATATTAATTCGTGTTATTTGCTGTATTAGAAACACAGGTGTCACTATAACAAAAATAAACATCATCGATAGATTCGTGTTTGTAAAATGAAATGTGTATGCAGACTGTCTTCTTATACATGTTGAAAACACTTCAAAAAAAAGTCACGCAATGTTCAGGAATTTGCAGTTTTCATGATCCAGTGCTTTCGTTGTCTGTAAAAATTGCGTCTTCATTTAAGTACAACTCCACTAGAAAAAACATTATAGAACATTGGAGCACTTATTTCGACCTTAAAAGTTTACTAAGATGTTATATTTCGCCGAAGCTCTCACAAATTGCTCAATCCACCACTAGTTTCTTCGTCTACCAGCGTTTTGAGGTGAAGGTAGAAGAAGGATGCGTCACTTGTAGAATCATTTGCGGATTAATCGCGTTTTTTAAATCTCCAAAGACAAGAACAAGAAACCTGAGTCACAAAATCAATATTCTAACCGCAAGTTACACTTTCATCGAATTATACAATTTACCAATTCCGTTAGCAAAATGTGAGAAACGAGATTTCTCTTTCGTGATATTAGATTGATATTAGACATTTTCAAAACCCTACGGTCCTAGACATGGAAGGCCGCAAAGGCTTTATACATTTGAACACTGTGCATTAAAATATATTAAAGAAGTTAAAGGAGAAATATGTCAGGACTATAAAAGTTTGACGATGAAGGAAATTACAATGTAAACTGCCTTTTCCTAGTTGGACACTGATTTACTTCTCGTTTTCTTTTGGCAAAGCGACAGCCCTGCCGGCAAACTTGATTTTCTCACAGGCCGAGCAGTTGTTACCAAGCCGTCGTCCCGGTGTCGCAAACTGGAGAAATTTCGACTGTACATTGGTACTCTTGAAGAACTTTGCGGTCTATCTTGCAGTGGAGCTAATGAACCTGTTCTCTTAGCAGAAGTCGCTCTGTGCGCTGAATTATATACACTTGGCAGGTGAGTCGAACTTGAGCGAGACGGTAGCAAGTCTATTGAAAGCATCGTCACTGTTCTGTGAAGTGGCTTGCGAGAACTCGACGCGCCAGGCGCGCTTTGCAATCTTGCTGTCTTGGTTATAAACGGCTGACGTGTCAAATCCTCGGTTGAATTAGATGCGGGTAGGCCTATGCACGGCAAGTTTTCAACGGGAGAGCTTGGCACTCTTCTCAATGCAGCTTTCTCCCGTATGCCTTGGATCTGCTCTTGTCGCTTCGCAAACACTTGGGTAGCTTTCGACATTTCACGCAAGCGAATTGCTCTGTCCTTTTCAAGTTGCTGTAGTTCGAGACTCAGCCTTGTCTGATGAACACTGTTCCTTTTTAGGGCAGACGTTTCGTCCGCTGAAGTCATTTTGCTTTTAGAATGATAGAATCAACGGAACAATCAAAGTCATGGATGATGTCAGGCTCTGGTTCGTCCTATTTATAAAGTGACTACAAAAAGAACAAAAAAAACACGTCCCTGACCTCTCCAAACAGAAACGCACTGACCTTGTCACTGTTTGTACTTTCCCATTGTTTCACAGTATTAATGTTTTGTTCCTAACGTTACGCTCCAAGAACAATGCTATCTTCATCGCAACTGATTGAGTTTAATGAACTACGCTTGGATTAACAGCTTTTCGTTAAATTCATATACCTCAATAATGACTGGTTGATGCAACAAGTTTGATATTTATTTCTTTGTAGCATTTCAATGGTCATAAAAGGGAAAGAAACATTTTTACAGTACCAACAGAAGTCTATTAATTAATTATGGACTGTTATCTGATATATTCATCACGCAAACTTGCCCTTGCGAAATTATAAAATTCAGAAGAATGTAAACATACGCTTATTTTTCGCAAATAATGATTTACCCTTATGTGGTCACTGTAATCTTGTATACATAAGCCTTATAAACCATTTGTTTATTTTGAGTTATACATCATTGGTTCATTGTTAAATAATTGACACTTGTCAGTTCACGCAAGCTGACCCACTAAACAACTGCACACTTTAAAGAACCGGAAACTGGTTGCCTCATTGCGACACGTACTTCCGGTCATATGAATAATTTTGCACGTGGAAAAAGTTGTATTCTGCCTTGTCAGTTAAACATCTCGACTTCCTTGGGTGATGAGACGCACGGGATTATGTTTCCACAAACATGGGAGAACCTTGTTTGTTTACGTTACTGAGATTTTGTTTGTTGGACTTAAGTTTTAATTTCTCGGGTTTGCTGAAATATCTTTTTTGCACCCACAAGGCTCTTTTCTCGATATGATTGCATCTCAGGAAGATTGCAATTCATTACCACTCAGCAAGTAAATTAAATTAGACCCAAAATTGAAGCGCGGTATTTATGCAGGCTAGCCAAATGCAAAAAAAAAAAGTTAGCAAACGCTGCTTGGTCATGATCATACCTATTTTCGTTATTTTCAATTCAAAAACTGTCAGCCCTGTTTACTATGAGGTGCCATTACCGCCAAAATTCAGCCCTCCCAATTTTTGTAAATGGTGCCTTTATTTTTGTAAATGGTGCCTTTATTTTTGTAAATGGTGCCTTTATTTTTGTAAATGGTGCCTTTCGTTTTTGTAAATGGTGCCTTTCGTTTTTGTAAATGGTGCCTTTCGTTTTTGTAAATGGTGCCTTTCGTTTTTGTAAATGGTGCCTTTCGTTTTTGTAAATGGTGCCTTTCGTTTTTGTAAATGGTGCCTTTATTTTTGTAAATGGTGCCTCGCATTTTTAAAATGGTGCCCTTTTTATTCAGAAGTCTGGTGACAACATCAGATGACCTGACCGAGAAAGACTGGTCAAAGAGCACATTGCAAAATGGCCGACCCCGACTGTGTGGAAGGTCTTCGTAACCTTGTGTTGGGGGAAATTGAGAGTATTTCCCGTATCTTGGTAGGCCCTTCGCAAATGTTCGATGTTCAAGAAGCCCTAGAGAAGATTGACCAAATTGTTGAAGCTATTAATTGTTTAGATTCTGTCACTAGACTTCCGGAGGATGTTTATCGGGACCTTTCCATAGCGAGAGGAATCATCGAAAGGTCGAGCGCAACCTCGGCGAGAACTCCTCGAGTCAATACTGGCATTCCCGGACTATTAGTGATTCCACCCTGACAGTGCTTGGATTTTGTCCCAGTAGAAACAAAGTTAATAGAGAGAAACATCCAATGATCAATGCGAGCTTTATTAACTTTGAGTATACATGTGTTTCATGTGTATTTTTTTATCATCTTTTGAAGAGATTGCATTCGGTGAATCACAAAACACAGCCTATAAAATAATTAATATATAATATAAATAATATATGTGGATCATTTTGTTACAGTTTGAGATTGCTCTTTGCAAATGCAACATTTATAAAATAACATGTATCTTGAATCATGAATCTTCAAATCTTATTATAATTCATCAGACTATCGCCCATGTGCTATCTGTAACGAGATGATGGTTAACTAACCAGATTCTTTGGTCGGCTTTAAATTTGGGATGACAGCTTTGTATTTGAATAGATTTTCTTTTGTCAATAAACCTTAATTCTGTTCTGCTATTTTGTGGTTATGGATTTCTTGAAGAAGGGATTTCAGGGAAACTGTGACAGAATCATACCATATATGGGTAAAACTGTAAACACTAATTCCCCGGCTGATTACGTCTACGAATTTTGCAATGGCTTCTTGATAACACTATCATATGTTCGACTTACTTACGTTCAGAGCCATTCA
>JAHPZR010020057.1:0-7500 GCA_019787425.1 Platygyra sinensis
ATTTATGCTACAACAATATTACACTGCTCGCTCTCGGTTTCTTTCGACTTTATAGCGGAGCTTCAGCGAAGCACCATACTTAAGAAAAATTGGTAACTCATCAAGCCGAGAAAATTTGGTTATGACGTCAGCGTACGAGCGATCTAACGCCGTCCGTACAGACTCTGGGGGAGGAGGAGGGGTGTCTCGAGGTAAGCCTCACGGGGGAACTACTAAGGAATGCCATCTTTTCTCGGCAGGTTTGTCAGAAAAAAACACTCATTTGTATATTTGTCATGTCAACAATCGATTGGCGACGTTGATCTAACGTTGAAGATAGATCGAGTTTATCTTAAGCAGAACATGAAAGAGAACTACAGAGGGCAAGAATTAACAGCTAAAAACGTGGCGAAGAAGATCGCGAAAGAGCGCCCAGCAGGGCTGGAAAGAAGGCGAGAAAAGCTTAGTACTGAACAATGTGGTGAATCTTGAATCGAGTCAGTGCTAGAGAAAGGAGATGAAATAATGCCGAACAATGCCGTCAGGCAGGGCAAGTGAGAGCTTTAGGAAAGAACTCAAATACCAGAAAAATTGACTCAAAAGACTACAGAACTTCGCGCGTCGAGATATGATGTGCAGCCATGCAAGAAAAGTCGCATGATTTCATGAGGTGATCAGCAAGAGAAATCAAACGTGTTTTGAGTGTTTAGAGGAATTACAAAACGGTAAACACAGTGGGAAAAAGTTGATTCGTTGATCTATCGAAAAGATTTGTTCAGTTCAGTCTTCACAACTTTTGCTGGAGGTTCTTCGGATAGGATTCACACTGAGGTGAACTGCCAAATTGTGGTAAGCGACTTTGTTTACATAAAATCTTTTGCGTTTTCCATAGAAAGATCTTATCCAATTGATTCTTCGCAGATGAGTATAAGTTTTATTTTTCTGTAACATTCTAGTTATTTTTTACTCTGGGGAGGGGAGAAAAATTAAAGGTGCATTTGGCAGTTAGCTTTTAGTCATATCTATTATCTACCTTGCAGTAAGGCAAACTTAATCTGCCCCCTGTTTACAAGAAGAGTAGCCTAGCTGCCTCAATCACAGTAGTATTCCCTCCCTCCCCCCATGAATTTCTATTTCAGTTACTTTCTCTATCTACGAAATGGCATAAAAGAGTTAAGCCGATGTTTTATTATGCCTCGGCGTGGCCATGCCACGATGTAAAAATTAACAGTCAGTGCACGTGAAATCTTAAGGCTAGCTTTTAGATCTAGAACAACAAGTTATAAATCAGCTTCCTTCCTAACTCTAAGTAGATTAGCCATTATAGTTGATCAGCAGACAACATGCACCCTCAATAAATAACGCGGACTTTATAGCCCGCGCTTAGCCGCCTCATTCGAACAGCATAATATCCGCTCGAGGAAAGAGTTGTTCTACATGTCAATCCCCACCCCCATTATTAATGCTATGCGCCCAGCGCCATGGGCGGCGAACGAATATATTTTGTAGAAAGTTCGAGGCAGCATGCCCCCCCCCCAAACGGTTTGGGCAAGGCTATTGGTCGGCAGTAATGTCATCGTTTATTCTTCAAAAGTGCCGCTGGCGTTTTCATTCAATTGATTCATACTCAGAAAGACTGGTTGGGGGAAAGTCTTCTCAGACAATTTCCTATGTTTTGGATTGGTCTTGTTTTCATGTGTTATGTTTGGGAGAGAGGATTGTTATCAGAATATTTACAATATTATATTGGCCCCATGATGGGAGAACTAAAGGCACTTAGCGGAAAATCCCGCACTGGATTCAAATGTTCACTTTGCCTTCTCCCCAGCACCTTCTGTGTTTCTCCCTCAACCCCAGAGTCACCCTGATGAAAATCTGTGGCCGGGATCTGTGGATCTGCCTCTGTTAACAGGGAAAACCAGCGGTACTATTTTGGCCAGTACAAAATGCAGACTGCAGACCAGGGTATACATACAAAATGCAGACTGAGAATAAAGACTGTTTCTCATCAGATACTTGACAATATATCATCTATGTAACAGTAAAAGACTTTCAATCTATGATATTTAGTGGCTCATTACAGGAGAATTCCTTATCTGCAGTGCACAATAGCAAGAAACTGACTTCTGTCAAGTATTGCAGCTTCTCCCGCATGGAATGCTGGTCTGACAGGGACCACATCCCCACTTCCTTGGGACTTTTATGGGTGAACATGCTTGATCTCAGGAGTCCATTAGTTCACAAAATTTAGATCAATTTGCAGTATAAATGTTTTTGGGCCCCATTTCTCGAAAGCCCAGGAAACTTTTCAGGCCCGTAAAGCCATTTTTAGTTCATCTGTATCTGAAAACGGAGAAGTTTATGTGCCAAAACTTCTTGTATGAGGGAAACCTCTGTTCATATCAAGAATATGTGATAAAACAGCTCTGTAATTGTATAAAGGTTTGAGATTTTGCAATGGTTTATCAGACCTGAATTTTTTTATTTTATTTTAGTTTTTATTTATTTATTTTTATGTTATTTATTTATTTATTTATTTATTTATTTATTTTTTTCGCTACAGACAACGAAATACAAGCATAATAAAAAACGATAATGAATAGGTTAATTAACATTAATATTTAAAATTTGCAGATTACTTGGGAGGAGTGACTGTGGCAGGGAAATCTCTGAGAAGCTGAGCTTATGAGGAATAGAGATTCCCCCCCCCCCCCCCCCCCTCTCCCCATGGGCAAATTATTTAATACTACACTGTAGGTGACATTTTAAGAAATAAAGAAAAGTCAGTTTATTTAGGTACATATAAGTGTATTTAAGAGGAAAATATAGATATACATGTAAGGTGTTAAGGTATTTAGGTTGCATTCTGTCTGGACCCTTATAAATGGTTTGACCACACACTTGAATATACTAAAAGATGGGGCATTTTTGATGTTGATTGGTAATGAATTCCATATTCTAGCGACCTTGAAACAGGATTGAAAAGTTTCCGAGGCTTTTGAGACACGAGTCTCAGACCTGTGTATTACTGTAGTTATCATAGTTTTCGCTTTCTATTTTTTTTTTATAAGATCTGCTGATAGCTGATATGCTATTGACATCAAAGCTAGCCTATGTTCTTTGCCGAAAGTGTTTGTATGTAAAAGTATTTTCTAAAGATCACCTGTCTGTAACCTTTCTTTTTAGTTTGGTTCCAGTTTACACAGACAAGGACCAACAACTGGCTGTCACGTCAAGTGGTTTCTTGTTAAATAACGGACTAGAGATGATGCCATTGTTGTAGAGAGGACCTAAGAAAAATGGTATTCATTCCTTTATGCTCTGTAATTATTTTTTTACTTACCTTGATGTGTTCCAGCTTGTTTATTAAAGCTAGAGCTGAGTGTCTTATCATTGGTGAAACTCTACTTTAAAAATCACTTCAAAGAGCTACATGCCACCACATACTAGTCATTTTTTGTAATGCACAAATTAATTACCTTTAGTTTAAAATGTAGGAAAGGTCAAAAAAATGTTTTCTAAGTACTAAAGGTACATGTAGCTATAATTAGGCTTTGTGATAGTGAGCAAACAAGACTTAATTTATCCTCTTTTGGGAGCAGTATTTATTTACTGGTATGTCTAGTTCATAGGGCATTTTTTTTTACTCCAACACCACAGCTGGTCACCACTGGATCTACAGTGTAACAATTTGTACAAAAGTTAATATGCAAATTCTTTTGGAAACACTGTAACTTTTCTGCACTTTTGAATGAATAGGAAAATGTTTGAAATCAGCAATTGAAAGTCTTGAACTATAATATTTACATGTATTAATCAATTTTTAAAACAACTTTGTTCTAGGCCAGTGCACCATACTGTCTGCTACACTGTATGTGCTTTTTATTACCGATTTTTTAAATGGACAGTTCTGGTTGCCCAACAACTTGTGGGTACTCATTTCTCCTCCTATATAATGGGAGGCATTGCAAGTCAAGACTCTCACCAAAGAATGCAGTACAAAGACCCATAAACAGGCTTTGAATTGAGACCTATCAATCCACATGGCCATATGTGCTATGCACAAAGAGGACTAGTAAGTAAGTAAGTAAGTAATCCACAGTGTATGATGCACTGATGTGTAAGGTGCAGTGGCCCTGAGTGAGTCACTCAGGGCAACTGCACCTTACACATCAGTGCATCACAAGCCACTGTCATCATTGTCATCATACCTGGAGGTGTGTCAACAATCTGGTGATCCAGGTCTCCCCAAGAAACATCCGACAGAAACTGCTTGATCACTGCTAAAAAAAGAAACATACTATTAACTGTTACATGAGAACTCAAGGAAGACTGCAGGAATATCTTAAAATGTTACTTTGTAATAATTTGCTCCATTTACAAAATCGGTAATAAAAAGCATATAGCAGACAGCATGGTGCACTGGCCTAGAACAAAGTTGTTTTAAAAATTGATTAATAAATATTATAGTACAAGACTTTCAATTGTTGATTTCAAACATTTTCCTATTCATTCAAAAGTGCAGAAAAGTTACAGTGTTTCCAAAAGAATTTGCATATTAACTTTTGTACAAATTCTTACACTGTAGATCCAGTGGTGACCAGCTGTGGTGTCGGAGTGAAAAAATGTCCTTATATCAACTAGACATGCCAGTAATACTGCCCCCAAAAGAGGAAATTATTATAAGTATTGTTTGCTCACTATCAGCAAAGTCTAATTAAAGCTACCTTTAGTTAAAAAAAACATTTTTTTTTTACCTTTCCTACATTTTAAACTAAGGTAATTCGTGCATTACAAAAATGACTAATACGTGGTGGCATGTAGCTCTTTGAAGTGATTTTTAAAGTAGAGTTTTGCCAATGATGAGACACTCAGCTCTAGCTTTAATTAACAAGCTTGAACAGATCAACGTAAGTCAAAAAATAAATACAGAGCATAAAGGAATGAATACCATTTTTCTTAGGCCCTCTCCACAACAATGGCATCATCTCTAGTCAGTTATTTAACAAGAAACCAATTGACGTGACAGCCAGTTGTTGGTCCTTGTCTGTGTAAACTGGAACCAAACTAAAAATGAAAGGTTACAGACAGGTGATCTTCAGAAAATACTTTTGCATGTAAATACTTTTGGCAAAGAACATAGGCTTGCTTTGATGTCAATAGCATAAATTATTAGCTATCAGCAGATCTTATAAAAAAAATAGAAAGCGAAGTATGTTTATGAAAACTATGATAACTACAGTAATACACAGGTCTGAGACCCGTGTCTCAAAAGCCTCGGAAACTTTTCAATCCTGTTTCAAGGTCTTAGAATATGGAATTCATAACCAATCAACATCAAAAATGCCCCATCTTTTAGTATATTCAAGTGTGTGATCAAACCATTTTTAAGGGTCAGACAGAATGCAACCTAAATACCTTAACACCTTATATCTATATTTTCCTCTAAACACACTTATATACATGTATACCTAAATAACTGACTTTTCTTTATTTCTTAAAATGTCACCTACAGTGTAGTATTAAATAATATTTGCCCATGGGGGGGGGGGGGGGGGGAATCTCTATTCCTCATAAGCTCCGCTTCTCAGAGATTCCTCTGCCACAGTCACTCCTCCCAAGTAATCTGCAAATAATTTAATATTAATTAACCTATTCATTATTGTTTTTATTATGCTTGTATTTCATTGTGTGTGGCCAAAATAAAAAAAATAGAAAATAAAAAAAAATAAAATAAACTTTTCGGGTCTGGAAAACCATAGCAAAATCTCAAACCTTACAATTACAGAGCTGTTCTATCACATATCCTTGATATGAACAGAGGTTCCCTCATACAAGAAGTTTTGGCACATAAACTTCTCTGTCTTCAGATACAGATAAACTAAAAATGGCTTTATGGGCCTGAAAAGTTTCCTGGGCTTTCGAGAAATGGGGCCCTGGAACATTTATACTGCAAATGATCTAAATTTTGTGAACTAAAGGACTCCCAAGATCAAGCACGTTTACCCAATGGATAAAAGTCCCAAGGAAGTGGGGAGTGGTCCCTGTCAGACCAGCATTCCATGCGGGAGAAGCTGCAATACTTCACAGAAGTCAGTTTCTTGCTATTGTGCACTGCAGATAAGGAATTCTCCTGTAATGAGCCACTAAATTTCATAGAAAGTCCTTTACTGTTACACAGATGACATATTATTGTCAAGTATCTGATGAGAAACAGTCTTTATTCTCAGTCTGCAATTTTTATGTATACACCTGGTCTGCAGTTTGCATTTTGTACTGGCCAAAATAGTACTGCTGGTTTTCCCTGTTACCAGAGGCAGATCCACAGATCCTGGCCACAGATTTTCAAAGGGGTGACTGTGGGGTTGAGGGAGAAAGACAGAAGGTTCTGGGGGAAAGGCAAAGTGAACATTTTGAATCCAATGTGGGATTTTTTGTCAAGTGTCTTCAATTCACCCATCATGAGGCCAATATTGTAAATTTCCTGATAACAATTCTCTCTCCCAAATGTAAAACATGAAAACAAGACCAATCCTAAACATAGGAAATTGTCTGAGAAGACTTCCCCCCAACCAGTCTTCCTGAGTATGAATCAAGTCAATCAATGACTTAATGCAGGTAAATGTAGAAATGTAAACCATGAGTCAACAGAGCACAAAGATTTCAGCTAACCTTCTTTCCTTTGTTGTAAAGACTCCATGGTATTTGTGTGGTAAACAGTACTTTTACGAAATCCTCCTTTACAGGACAATACTAGAACCACGTGCTCCAGCTGACCTGAAAAAAAAAAAATACATTGTAAGTGAGAATATATATTACAGTTCAGCTCTTTTGCTGTACTTGCCTCCCTCGCGGCCGGACTCTAGAGAGAGAGGACAGCCCCAACAATGACCTAAGTGGAGAATATAATAGCACCTCTTTTAGGCTTGGGTTGGTTTGTTTTTCAAAACCATTGTTAGAACACGTGTATTCTCTGGAGAATTTTTCTTTGTCTATCTTAAAATTATTCATTCATATACACGAGACTATTTGAAAATTTGAAAGCAAGAATTCTCAAGAGTATCATCACGTAGTCTACAATGGGAAAACAACCGCCAAGCTGAAGAGGTCTATTACAGTCAGCTCTTTTGCTGTTCTTGCCTACTCGGACTCTAGAGAGAGAGGACAGCCCCAACAATGCCACTAAGCATGCAAATAACATTAAGTCATTGTCATTAGCCTTCAGACAAGAAGAATACCATGACTGTGCACATTTTCCAGGCCGTTTTCCATAGAGAAAGCTGGAAGCCACTTATTAACAGTTATTAAATATGTGGCTCATCCTCGGTGTAAAACCTGTGACACTCACCAGTGACGTAAAACACAAGAAAACAAAGAAGTGAACATAATAGACCTAACACCTAACAATAGCTACAAACAAAGAAAAACTTCACAGGTTTTTACACCGGGGGGTAACCCCAAATATGTGTTTTCGAATGCTGCTACCGCAGGTTTGCCAGTACCACAGTTTTGGAGTCAGAA
>JAHPZR010020057.1:12500-25714 GCA_019787425.1 Platygyra sinensis
TAATACAAGCCATTATGCTTAAAGGTGATTCGTGACATATATCGCGAGTAATTAAAAGGTATATTGTTTCCACAAAAGCAATGAAAAACATACCTTGAATAATTTGTCACTTCCCAGAGCGCATATTTTCGGAAGGGAAGGGTGGCTCAAACTACTTGTCATTTCGAAACAACCGCTACAGATCGACGGGTTACAGACTGGTTCTAAAACTCATTCCTGAGTTTTATTATTGTTGCTCAAGCTTAACAAGTAAAAACTTGATCCACGTGCGTTTTGGAAATTTAAAACTCGCGCACTTTTGTATAACCCAACCATTTTAATTCACTCACTTTTTGTACGCACTAACCTAGCAGTTAGAAACTCATTCCGCTACTATTGAAGCATTTAAAATCACTTACTTTCGCGCTTTTGTCGCTCAGGCCACACTATTGTAAGCTCACATGTTCCGCGACTCATTCAATAGAATTTAAACTTGCACCCTTTCGCTTGAGCCCAACAGGTTTTAAAACCCTTTCTCGCGACTTATTTAACATTCGTTACGCAATTGTGGTGCAAGTCAAACAATTATAAAACTCATACCGCGAATAATTGCGTGAAAATTTGCTCGACCGGAAATTTCTCGCCGAGACTCGGCGCTTGCCGAGCTCGATTTTGAATATCCCACAATAAAATCCCTGAGGACACCCAACAATAGTGCTATTGTCCTAAAAAATTCGGGCCATAACAATAGGCAAAGATGCTCCCCCAGGAAATTTTTAAAAAGGAACACTCAGAAACGTTGTTTCCAGCGTCTCTGGAAACCAAGTATCAGTTTCCCAGGCAAGGCTGGAGTTCACTCAAATTCTCTTTTAAAAGTAAATTGTAACATAACTAAAGCAAAGCGCGCGCTCTGATTGGTTAATTTCAGCGTCTACTTTTTGCCTATGGGTGTATGTTGGTGACGTACTCAGTAACTAAGGCAAAGTGCGTGCTTTGTGATGTAGCTCAATACGCTTCTTTCGTGCTTAGCAACCTCTCGCGTGTATCCATAACTCACACGCTATGGCATTTACCATTTGTTAAATATTTAATGAAAATGAACAAATGGTAGAGGGGATAGGGGAGGGGGTGGCCACAACAGAATTTTCAGTTGTTTTTCATTGCGAATTTATTTTTTTATAGAATTTCAAAAAAGACAAAAGGTAACTCAGGCTTATCTTTGTCAGCTGCGCTTTAACTTATCAAGGTCAGGATCAAATGCTGAATCATCACTTTTTGTGTCACTGTCCACCTAGCAAAGCCCAAGGGCAGTTGTGGCTATTGAGTGAAAGTGCAGCTTTGCATGCCAAACTGTAAATGTAATTTCAAATGGGACAAGAGGATGATTTAAACAATTATAATTTTAAAGCAAATCAGCCTTTGAATTTAACATTTATCGTACCGCGGCATTTTTCTAAGACTTAATAAATCCGATCAGTTGATCGCTTTATAGATCGCCTGTGTATTATTTTTTGTCTATAAATACTATCTGTCATTTCTTTCTATCTCAAACTCCAAAAGGTTAAAAGTCGTATTTTGAACGTTAGATAAGGGAAATTTATGCGTAACTTTGTAAACAGTGATCTCTTTAGTAAAGGGCCGCCGCAAGACATTGTTTTCACTGTTTGTACCTTTTCTACTGCTCACCGTCAATACAATGAAACACTTATTTAGCGGCATCATGTCCTTAGACTTAACCTTAACCTTAACCTTACCTTCTTTTCTCTTGACTCTCGAGGAAAAAAAATCGTTTATTCATTTCATTTCACCAACAGATGTTCGATCAACACGTGTAATGTGTTTTGCCTGGGGATTTCCCTTTCAACTTGGCCGAGCAGGAATGAAACGAAATGGTCGCTTCAATCTCGTTGAAATGAAACGGGAAACCAATCAAATACTCCACTCGATAAGCAATGAAAAAAAAAATGTGGCAGTTTTGAAGAATTTATTGGAGTATTCTGTTATCCTCTAGTCAGTAAATTCCGAGATGCTTAAGGAAAAACCAATTATAACAATAAAATAATAGAAAAAAAATCCCTCAAGTATTGAAATCAAAGTACCAGACATGGAATGGAAAACGACCGGACGAAATGTCCGGCCTCCGGCCTCAAACGAAAACCCTGAATTATGGTCGCCTCGTGCAGCTACTGATGACGCAAAAACGGTCAGCAGTTTTCAAGGCTAATCCCGGCCTAATCCTCTCTCAAAGTGGCACAACGTTCCAAATAAGGTTAATGCCCCGCATACCGGGGCACAGTGTAAATCCATTTCCATCGTGTACAGTCTATGATGCCAATGATTGTCTGTACAAGGTAAATATACTTGTTTCGGATGGTTTTCAGTATTGTGAGAAACATTTCTGTGTAAGGCCAAAGGAAGCCTAGCAGTAGTATTTTGAATGATGAACCGGCTATCTGGCAAGATAAAGTGTTGAAAACCACGTGGAAAAAAACCTTTACAGTTTAAAGTGAAACTTTTTGAAGTGTTGTCATCACTTGTGAATTATTAACTCTTGAAATTGTAATTGATATGAACGGTTGCAATTTTCTTAAAGAGTAAAGTACTGTTTTCTAGTCACTTGAGCTGGGTCATCTTATTAAGTTTGTACTGTGGTTTGATGCTGTTCAATATGATCCCATCTGAGAGGGGGAATTTCTTAACTTTGATTGCTCTGTGTCCCCTTCAAGGAGGAGGGAATCAAGAACTTCGAGAGGATCCTGTACAAAGTCCCCTCCCTTGCCCGGGGTCCCCCCAGGGGATGGCTGATGATAGGTGCATTAGCGTCCTGCTGTGCCCTGAAATGGACTGGAACATTCGCATCTGAAAGCAAGGTTAAGCTTATGTGTTTATCTTATCTGATTTTAAGAAGTCATGTTTTGATATTCATTCTGCATTTCATGTGTCAACAGTTACTTTTGAGACCGGGAAAAAATTGATTTTTTTAAACTAAATTAATCTCAGAAACATTTTGTTCATTGTCGTTTAGTTAAATTCCAGATAAAGCAATGTTTTACTGAGCTTTACCAAGACCAATTTTGTGCTTGGTTTAGTCTCGCTCGACTGGCGACTGATCGAGACTTCTCAAGAATTTTTCTGGATCATTTTCTCTCAAAGAAACGGCTTTATCTTTCTTTTCCTGTTTCTCGAACCTGTCAATGCCTCGGCAAGACTTTTTGTATATTATCTTTTTCTCAGTCGCGTAAAATATTATCTAAATTCTCAAAACTTACCGCCATTTTAAAACACAGAGGGAAAAACTTTGTAATAATGACGTCAATCGTGCGTCTGTCCTCTAATAGATCATAGGCGAGAACCAATCAAAATGCGAGAATAACTTGGGTTATAAAAGTTTTATGGTTGGCCATTTATATGCCAAGGACAACGGATGTTTCACATTGTACTGGCGTCTTTTGACAGTTGATTTCCACCTTTGCACTATACCCAATGGGGTCAATCCTTAACGATAAACGGAGTTCTTTACACGTTGGACACGCAATCCTTTGGCTCAAGGCAGGAAAGACCTTTCTTCAGGGAATCCTAGATTTTCCGTAGTCCTATTTTTGCTAGTAAGATTCATCCATGCTGGGGGCGCGAGGGGTGTGTGCGTCAATGGCAGCGTTTGTATGTGTTTTCCGTATATAACACCCATAGCATTAGATTACGTCGTTGTGAATTAAGATGATTTCCGCAGAACATTAGAGAAATAATGGTAAAAATTAAGCCGGTTACCAAAAGAACTTTATGGCATGGTAACATTTTGAATACAGTCAAGAAGAACTTATCGAGACTTGAGCTCTCAAGCTGACCCCGCGAGAGAAAATTGAACTGGAAGTTATATCCATATTTCATTTAAAACACTGAGAAGTTTCGAGTTAGTTAAATACACAATAACACACCGTTTAAGCATTCTTACGAGGTTTGACATTAACTTTCTCGAGAATGAAGAAATGAACTAAAGTGAGTTGTTTTAAAAAGTATTCGAAAAGTTATCGTGCTATGATAGATTTTAAGTAAATAATTTTTGCTCGAACTTTGAGCGGAGTCCGTCTTAAATTGATGCTTTTGGAATTAGAATATTATGCATACCTGAGGTTTCAACTGTTTCAGCTTCAGATCTGTTACTTACCACTTCATCAATGTTTAAAACTACCAAGTTAAGAGCAATCCTCCCTGGTGTTGACGGACGCTGGTTTTTGCTGTAGTTGGAGAATAGAAATTCCCTCAGTTTTCCTTCGCTTCCCTCGTCATTTCGTGCCAGTCCTATGGTGCATCATGTGAGTGAGATAGATCATAGTCAGATGTTATTTGCGCCTCATTATTACGATTCTATACCAGTTCTTTTACTACTAAAAAGCACAAGAATTAATCAACGATGACCTATGAGTGAACTGACCAGCTTTCCTCCTCGGCTTTGAGAGCGTAAATTAACTTGTTTGCGCCAAGCTATACTTTGTGGTTTGTCAAAACTCTCATATACAAGTGTTTTCCTTCATAACTGTAAAGCGTTTCTGCATGCTATTTAATTCAGTAGCCTGCTTCTATGACTTTTTCCGCACATTTTTCAACTGCACGCGTTGGTTTAGCAACAGTTATTCAATTTTATCCTTAAGCTACTTGAATTCTACAAACAAACTAATTGATCCTCACCTTCGCTAATTTAAAATTAAAAGTAGTCGCTGGAAGATAAGCCTGCTGCAACCCGAGTTGAGTTGAGCGCTTTCCGAACCTTTCAAGTAGATTAAATAGTTTTATATTAATCCTTATACTTAAATGTTACTAAGCCCGCCGGGCTAAGTATAAAAAAGAGAACTTCTACTGATTGTAGAATTCTAGGTAACAATGATGTCGCTGGAATTTCAAGTAAAGGAGAACAGCTCGACTATCGATACATCCCATTAAGCTGTACGGAAATTCTGATGGAATTAGAACAGTTTTTGTCAAGTAAAGACTGAAGTAAAACCCTTATACAGAGGGATAAGTGGCCGTTGGCGACACTCGAAAGAGAAAATGATATTTATGACGCATAGTCTGTCAGACCTCTTTGAACTACAGAATATTAATTAGTACTTCCCAAAAGGCAATACACTTATGGTACCTTGATCCCCAAATGTGGTTACAACCAGTCCAATTACGATTCCGCCTAAAAGCAGTGAATTTGCTTGCATGGTTTCCCTTGAGTTGAGCCTAAACGGGAAAGGCAGGTGAAGAACCACGAAAAATTTCGCTTTTTAGCTGATGACAAAGATACCTGTTCACCTTCAGTTTGTGACGTCATAACAGGTGGCTCATTTCGCAATTAGTTGTCGGCAAATAAATGTGAGTATTCATTTTAACAAGAAAAAAAACAGTGGATAACCTTACAAATCTACATTAGGTACCTGTTATCAGACACAACATAACTAAGTTAAAAAGCTCTGGTCGAGTTTCAAGCTAATGAAAAGAGAATCCGGGCGATCGTTCATTAGCACTACTCGATGATTTGGTATAACGGTAGTAGAACATCATGTGTACTGTAGTGAATTATTACGTGCTAAAGCCTTTCCAAAAGGAGCCGGATACTTTTGAGACATTTAGAAGTTTCGGGGATATTTTTTTAAAAAATAAAAATATAGATAATTTAGGGATGTTTTAGAAATATTCATAGTTTTTTTTTTGGTTATTGTTTTGTTTTAATTCGTGGACCCGTGCCGTTTACGGCTGGTTCTCGCAACCAACGCATAAGTATAAGCATAAGTCCCATACGCAGACGCAGTAAAAGATGTTGATAATTAGCGTCCTTTTGTTGAAAATTTCCCTAATAAAAGGTGTTAATTATCAACATTTTACTGCTTCCGCGTATGTCGACTTATGCTTATGCTATGCGCTAGTGAAAACCGCCTTTAGGGAACTTATGCACTGACGACGACGCCAGGGACGACACCTGGCAAAAAAAAACGGATTTAAATTTTACTCTCAAATTTCGTAAGTAACTAGACCCGTTCAGAGCACAAATCTGTCTAAAAACCTGCTCAAACAAAATATGTAATGCTAGCGATCAATTTCGTAAGGAATCCAAAATATTTGCCGTCGAGACCTAGGTTCTCCAAAAATACGCAAAACTTTGTGATTTCACGTTGTTGTTTGGCAGAGAACGGCAAGGAAATGTACAAAAAAAAAATATTTATGACGCACGTGCACAGCTATTGTTCTGCTCATTAAACCTTTTGTTTGGTGACGTTACCGTTGCCGTTGCCGTTATGATTAGGGAGTTTTAGCAAAACACGACGGCGACGGCGGGGACGACGCCTTGTAAAAAATGAATTTATTTTTTACCTTGTGGGATGTCGCAACTTTGTAAATCTTTCAGTACGCGTATCGGTCTAAGAACTTGCTCAGGTTAAACTGCACTGACAGCGTTCAGTTCCTCAAATAGAAAATACGAAATATGTAGCCGTTGCGCGCTCGCGTTCTCCAAACACCGATGAACTTGGTCATTTCACGTCGTATGTTTTCGCCGGGGACGGCAAAGAAATGTTGACCTAAGATTCATAACGCAACGTGCACTCCTATCGTCTTGCTCATTAAACCTCTTGTGTTTGGTGACGCTCTCGTCGCCGTCGCGTCGTCCTTTTGCTAAAACGTCCTATTTGGATTAGAGCGGCGCAATACGAGATACAAAAAGCCCTCAACTTGTCGCGCAGACGATTGTTTCGGTTGCAAGTTTTTGTCGATGTTTCCCGTTTTTCACCTTGCGTGATCAACTTGTCGCGCAACAAAAACATTTGTTGCGGGTTGAAAGAAGTTGTTGCGAAAAGTAGAGCGCGGGTCTACTTTGAGCAACAAATTTTGGCCTTGTTGCTCGTTTTTCATCAAACTCACAACTTGTCGCGCAACAATCTGCTCGTGCCCTAGCAAATCAACCAATCAGCGCGCCGCATTTCTTCAACCCGCACAAATTTTTTTGTTGCCGGTCAAGTTGATCACGCAAGGTGAAAAACGGGAAACATCGACGAAAACTTGCAACGAACAATGTTGCGCGACAAGTTGGGGTTTTTGTATCTCGTATTTTCGCCGACCTTAAGGGCGGGGGTAAAGCCAATTTAAGTGAACTTTTGGTAGGTCGTAAGTTCAAGAGAGGTTGAAGGGGAAGAAAAAGGGTTTTGGGCACACCACCAACAGTTGCCCGACCCGCACAATGGCACCCAGGTTGTTGGGCAACTGTTTGGAGTGTATCTACCTATTTTTAACATTCAAACTCTAATTTTAAAACAACACCAAATCTTCCAAATTTTCCTATTTCCATAAATTTTACTAATCCTTTGAGAAAAACTATTTATCTCCAAATATACCTAAAAATCACCAAAAAATTTACAAAAAGACCCAAAACATAGATATGTGAAATGATGCATAGAGATTCTTGATTGCTTGAAACGTAAACGAGATATTTGCATTAAAAACATAAAACCCAGCCAAAATACTGCTTTCGGGTTACGGCCCCGCCTTAAGTTCCCTACTGATATACATTTGTTTAGTAGAGGATGAAGATACATTAGCATGATTCTTTCAAAACCGTTCTTCTCAAAACACAGGCATTCTGATTACGACTGTTCACAAGTGCGGGAGCACAAGGTAACAACATCGTCGCATCTGTGATCTACGCTAGCTCGGGACGCTTAATAAGGTCCGGTAATACCCGGGGGGAGGGGGGGGGGTTGCAACGATTTTTCTTCACTTGTGTCGCAACATTGTTGCACCTACAAATTGAAACCCTCTGTTGCACTATTACCACGTTTGTTACCAACGAGTCTCGCAGCAAAGTACAGTGTTGCAATCTGCGGATTTACCGTACATAGTCAGTTTTCGAATAGCGAAGCGACGCGAGTGACGTCCATTGACTCAGACAAGACGCAGACAAACACACTGGTATGGTGGATTGATTTTGAAGATTTCTTTGAAGAGCAAAAGCCGGTGTTCCTAAAACAACTTGTGAAACAAAATTTCGCTTACATTCCCTGTATTTCCCTCAGAACAAGCTTATGTCGACTGAGTCTCGCGGGAATTCAGTGATTTGCATTCTATTTTTAGACTTCGCCTGCGCTTCCGCTATTCGTCATGACGCTGAATACGCACTGACAACGCATTTTGCACAGGGTTAGCTGCCTTAAAAACAATTCATAATTCCGGCGCAAGGAGGTGGTCACAAATTTTGAAAATCGCTGAATTTATGAGTATTTTACTTTAGGTCGGGGCTAACCCTGTACAAATGCGTTCTCAGTGCTTTTTAACCAGCGGTCATGGCGAATTCAAAACTGGACTTATTGGTCAATCGTATGTAATTATGGCTCCTTCTTTCATATAATTTACAATAGCTTCTTCTTAATTTTCCGTGCAACGAAGTGTCTCAGTACGAAGCTCAGTTTCGTTCAGATAGCTAAACGAAAATGTTGTATTTTTGCGACATTTCTTCCAACCTTTTTGCCTTTTTGCGCTTGTTTTTGAAGCCGGGAACAAACGACGTGTCCCAAAGAATATGATGGTCCTTGAGGTCTTTGTACGGGAAAATTCATGACTTTAATTCCCGAGAGTTACTGATCTACTTCGAATTTAGCCTGTCTTCACGGTCCGCCATATTGTTTTTTTTTTTACATTTAGTCTTGTTGCTGGACTTCGCGAAAGCCAATCACAAGCGTTGAATTCAAATTTGTTGCGAGACAAGTTGGAAAGCTTCAGTGGTAATACGAGCAGCAAACTAGGATTTGCTGCAAAAGTAGAACTCGATCTACTTTGCGCAACATGTTGCCTCCAAGCCTTGCACACTGTAATTTTGTTGCGGGAAACAAAAAGTTGGTCACAAACGTGGTAATACCGTCAAACAGTGTTTTTCAACTTGGCAATGCGACAATGGTTGCGATAGCAATTGAAGAAAAAGTGTTGCCGCGTATAACCGGACTTTATGGCCAGCCCCACCCTTACCCCCGTTTTTGGAGCCTCAAGACAAACCGCGTGCATGATGTTATGACTCTGGTTTGGGAAGCCCGAGTATATTAACTTATATCAGGCCTCTTTTTAATTAAAATTACAAACTATTTTTGAGAAGAAATGTCGAGACAAAAATTACATTGTAATTTCTTTGGTGATATTAAACTAGAGCATTCAATTGATGTCAAAATAATTGTTGTTCTTGCAATTTATATCGCAGATTTTAATCAATTGGAATTCACTGAAGCATATCCTCCTAATCAGTGAACTTGGTTGTTTTAATCACTGCAATGCATCACAGATAATAACTAGTAACGAGAACAGATTCACGACCCTCGCGAAGGCGCTTGAATCGGGAATCTCGCAAATCTTCCATACTTCCCTCTGGCATTTTCTTGAAGGGACAACGCATTTCTTTTTCAAGACACTAGGAACAGCCAACTTGTTCTTTTTAATATCCTCGCTGACGTACTGGTACAATCCAAAAAAGTGCAGCTCGTCTGCAAAGAGCTGTTCGGGGAAGTTCTCATCCGGCAACATCAACTCTCCTTTTGACTGATAAAAGTTAAAGACGCTTTCAAACGCTGTTCGATTCCTATCGAAAAATAATTCATCTCGTATGGAATCGTAGAAAAATAATCGTTTCGCTCGATGCGCCAGTAAACTGTGAGGAAATTGCGATAACAGCTTCACCGTAAAGAAGTATCTTTTCCCGCTTACATTGACTGTGATGCCATTAGTGCGATCGCTTGCCTTTCTACTCTTTCTACGGTACGGTTGAATAACTGTGTGTTTCGAATGTTCTCCGAAGCGCTGAAATACACGAGGTTGGCCCAAGCTGACACTCCGCAGTCTCGTTTTCGACCCAGTTTTCCTTAATTGTTGACCATGTAAATGGAGCATGCTGATTTCTTGTACAAGAGAAGCCGGATAAGATGCAGTCTTTACGTAGCAAACCCAGGAACTGATTAACACGCATGCAGAGCACAACTTTGTAAATTGTTCTTTTAATAGCAGTATACAACGAGAATAATTAGTCACGCACATGCACCAATTTCCAAAGATAACTGATTGACATGTTATAAGATCAAGTGTTCTCCCCTTGAGGTGAAGATTGCGACGACAAAATTTTTTCCCGGGCGGAAATAAAGAGAATTCATCAAAGATGGAGTGATCCCAAGTCCACAGCAAAGCAATGCAAACTGCTAAAGGCAGGACAATTAACACAGCACCGCGCTTATTATGGACTGCATCCAGCTGTTCTGGACGATTATCGTTAGCTCATCCGACGTTAAGTGTTTCCATAAACAAAAGATTTGAAGTATGTGTTATTATCAATATTGACGCAGTATTTACAGCTCAAGCAATTTCGTCTGAAGACAGACAAAGGATCCGACACAGGTGAGATAAGTTACGATGTCAGATAGGACCAGTTATTAACTCAATTGTTTCCAGCTGAATATAAGATTTAGTTCAATTAGCTACAAAGTTGTTAACGACGAAACACAACCTTTTGATAAACTTGCTATCTCGCCACGAGACATTGCCCTTTTGACCTGAGCGTTTTTTAAAAACTATTCAAGTCTGTTGCTTATTATATAGCACGATCTTAGCTGACAACTTATGTTTCCATGTTTTACGACCCATTTACTGACTGGGATGAAGAACCTGTAATTAATTACACAACCAAAGTGAGTGTTTTGATTTGAAGTGGTTAAAACATGCTAATGTGTTTAGACCGATAGCAGTTCTCTCATCCCTTTGATCTGTTGATGCCTTGCAGTGATAAAACAACCAAGTTCACTGATTGGAGGAATGCTTCAGTGAATTCCACATTTGATTAAAAATTCTGCGATAAATTGCAAGACAATCAATTATTTTGACATCAATTGATTGCTCTTAGTTTAATATCACAAAGAACATGTACATTTTTGTCTCGACATTTCTTACTCAAAATATAGTGTTGTATTTTAATTAAAAAGAGGCCTGATATAAGTTTAATTACTCGGGCTTCCCAAAGCCAGAGTCATAAACATGCACGCCGTTTTGTCTTGGTCCCCAAAAAGGGGGTAAGGGTGGGGCATGGCCCTAAAGGTCCGGTTAACGGGCAACATTTTTCTTCAACTTGTCTCGCAACATTGTCGCATTGCAAGTTGAAACACACTGTTGCACGTATTACCACGTTTGTGACCAACTTTTCTCGCAACAAAATACAGTGTTGCAAGTTGAGGCAACATGTTGCGCAAAGTAGACTCGAGTTCTACTTTTCTGCAGCAAATCCTAGTTTTGCTGCTCGTATTACCACTGAAGCTTCAACTTGTCTCGCAACAAATTTGAATTCAACGCTTGTGATTGGCTTTCGCGAAGTCCAGCAACAAGACTAAATGTAAAAAAAAAACAATATGGCGGACCGTGAAGACAGGCTAAATTCGAAGTAGATCAGTAACTCTCGGGAATTAAAGTCATGAATTTTCCCGTACAAAGACCTCAAGGACCATCATATTCTTTGGGACACGTCGTTTGTCCCGGCTTCAAAACAAGCGGCAAAAAGGCAAAAAGGTTGGAAGAACTGTCGCAAAAATACAACTTTTCGTTTAGCTATCTGAAACGAAACTGAGCTTCGTACTGAGAGAACTTCGTTGCACGGAAAATTAAGAAGAAGCTATTGTAAATTATATGAAAGAAGGAGCCATAATTACATGCGATTGACCAATAAGTCCAGTTTTGAATTCGCCATGACCGCTGGTTAAAAGCACTGAGAACGCATTTGTACAGGGTTAGCCCCGACCTAAAGTAAAATACTCATAAATTCCAGCGATTTTCAAATTTGTGGCACCTTGCTGCCGGTATTTATGAATATGTTTTTAAGGTCAAGGCTAACCCTGTGCAAATGCGTTGTCAGTGCTGTTATTCAGCGGTCATGACGAATAGCGAAGCGCGCGAAGGTCTAAAAATGAATGCAAATCACTGACTTCCCCGCGAGACTCAGTCGACATAAGCTTGTTCTGAGGGAAATACAGGGAATGTAAGCGAAATTTTTTGTTTCACAAGTGGTTTTAGGAAACACCGGCTTTTGCTCTTAAAGAAATCTTCAAAATCATCCACCATTTCCAGTTTGTTTGTCTGAGTCTTGTCTGAGTCATGACGTCACTCGCCGCTGCTTCGCTATTCGAACTGGACTATTGTACGTGTACAATTCCGCAGACTTGCAACACTGTACTTTGCTGCGAGACTTGTTGGTCACAAACGTGGTATACGTGCAACAGAGGGTTTCAATTTGTAGTGCAACAATGTTGCGACACAAGTGAAGAAAAATGTTGCAAACCCGCCCCCCCCCCCCGCGCGTATTACCGGAGCCTTATTAAGCGTTCCGAGCTAGCGTAGAGCAGATGCGACAGATTGCTTGTTTACCTTGTGCTCCGCACTTCGTGAACAGCGTAATCAGAATGCTTGTTTTGAGAAGAACGGTTTTGAAAGAATCATGCTAATGTATCTTCATCTCACATACACAAATGTCTATCATTAGGGAACTTAAGGCGGGGGTACACCCGACAGCCGTATTTTGGCTGGGTTTTATGTTTTTAATGCAAATATCTCGTTTACGTTTCAAGCAATCAAGAATCTCTATGCTCATTTCACATATCTATGTTTTGGGTCTTTTTGTAAATTTTTGGTGATTTTTAGGTATATTTGGAGATAAATAGTTTTTCTCAAAGGATTAGTAAAATTTATGGAAATAGGAAATTTGGAAGATTTGGTGTTGTTTTAAAATTAGAGTTTGAAGTTAAAAATAGGTAGATACACTCCAAACAGTTGCCCAACAACCTGGGGTGCCATTGTGCGGTCGGGCAACTGTCTGGTGGTGTCCCAAAACCCTTTTTCTCCCCTTTTCAACCTCTCTTTAAACTTACAAAATTTCACTAAATTCGGGTTTACCCCGCCTTAAGGCGCGAAATACGAGATACAAAAACCCTCAACTTGTCGCCAACATTGATTTCGTTTGCAGAGTTTTCATCCGATGTTTCCCGTTTTTCACCTTGCGTGATCAACTTGACCGGCAACAAAAACATTTGTTTTTTGTTCTTATTTTTTTTTGGTTTTTTTTTTGCGGGTTGAAAGAAATGCGGCGCACGCTGATTTGGTTGATTTGCTGGGGCACGAAAAGATTTGTTGCGCGACAAGTTGTGGATTTGATGAAAAAAACGCGCAACAAGGCCAAAACTTGTTGCTCAATAGAC
>JAHPZR010020058.1:0-7500 GCA_019787425.1 Platygyra sinensis
CAGGTTAAGAAAGCTGTGTTGGATACTTGATAATGATATTATTCATCACATAATATCATTTAATTTAAACTGCCTCGGCAAATATCTTGTATTGTTTTAGAGTAGCTACTATCTCTATAGTTACATTAATGCATTTGAAATTTAATTTAATTGAAATTTAGCACGAGATGGTTTGATGTGTGTTCTAGTTCCGATTGTAAATAAAGTGATATCATTTTTATCATCACAGAGTTTACTCACAATCCCTTTTCTTATTGTTTCATAGCTGTAGTCCAAACAGGGAACCATGCATTTCCGTTTTGTCTCCACTAAGCTGCATGATTTCCGAGAGTCTGAGCGTCTTCTTTATTTGCATACCTAAAAATATATCTTTCTGTATTGTGTTTTTCGCAACAGTAATTAAGAGGACATTTTCTTAGACACAAAATATAAACTTGTTACTACTCTAGCTCGCTTGAGCCGTTGGCCCAAGGTCGTGGTATTACAGGCAGAGCACAGCGAATTCCTTACAAAAGCGAACACGCGAAGGCCAATTTTCCCCAGTACGGCCTAAGCAAGCTAGGTTAGTAAGTAGCTTGTTGTGGCACTTGAAAAAAAAAAAAAAAAATACACGGCTTATGACCGTTTCCATGGAAACGGTCCGCATGGCAAAATCCCGACCAAAAAGAACCAATCAGAGCGCTTTTGTCTCAAGAATACCTTCCCATATAATACGGGCTTCTACTGAAAACTCTTGTCAGGGAAAACTGGAAAACTTGCTTCTTCTGTCAACTCTATAATTTCTCTAAACTAATTTCTTGGAGCGCACATTGTGATCATATCAGTGTTTCTTGGAATTTCGGGAAACACCCGAATCTGAAAACGCCAACGTGATTGCTCGCTTGATTCATTAACATAATGTCAACTGCTATTTCCTGCTCCCTCTTTAGTTTGAAATTAAACCAGATATATAGACTGGAACTTTGTGAAAACACCAGTAATACGAGCACTCGACTCTTCCTGGATGATTTATCTTTTATTGTGAGAACATTCGGAAAATTACCGACTCCGTGAGGATCTACATGTAATCGCTCCTGATCAAACATAATAAACCGACAGTTTTCTCGCCTTTCCTGCTTTTCGACGAATGGTATTTCACTTCGCTCATGCGACGCAGAAATGAAACAATTACCGAGATCAAGGCAGGCTCACTTTCTCCATCCCGCCGAATCGCTCTGCTCTTCGCCGCTTGAGCACGTGATTCAAAGGTGAGCCTGCTCGCAGGGCTAATTTCTTTTAAAGTTTCTCTGTTTGTCTTTACAGCATGTCAGATAGAAAAAGATGTGACACACCCTAGAAGATTTTTTCCTCTAGTTGCAAGGGACGTAACTGACTATTATTTCAGTCTTGAGTTGAGCATTTATTACGTGAAGACCTGTGAACATGCGGAAATATCATCAACGGCCTTTTGACGAAATCACGTGAACACAGCAAGTTTGTTTTTGGTTTCCACTTGGCACGTAGCAGTGCTGTGAAACCGAAATGTTTTATATGGATTAGCAATATCAATTGCGGAAACGACCCTATTATGAACAGTAACACACAGAAGCCCCTTTGCAGGTTTTCTTCAGGAGTACAGACGGCTGAACACAGGCCACTGCATGTGTAACGGTAAGTTACTCATTCAAACAATGCGGTTTGATTTTAAGCTCCAGTGATGAAAATTATCATACCCATTTTGCTTATTCGGGATATCGCAAAAACCTCCTCATTTAATAGCATGAACTAGTGGCTGGTATCTTGAGGTCTCAAATCAAATGCGTTTGGCAGCAATAATCTGCTAGAAGTTGGTTAGTGACCTACATCAGTTAAACTGCTGGAGAGACGAAAGTATTATGTGTTTTTTTAAGTGCCTCTCGAGGCGTATTTCCTGCCGTTTGAGACAAAATCTACTCCTCGAGTTTCCTCGGAGATCATTTAAGTGGCATTCGCAATTTTCTGTTGGTCAATGTGTATCCCGCCATTAGTTCCTAAAGAAGGTATATCACGCTCCTGCGAAGAAGTGTCAAATCCCGTATCCCGCCTCTTGTTCAAACCCATCGCGCATTCCACCCTGCGTAATATATCATCCTTTTTCTGAATGTTTCATAGAATTCACTTTCGACCCGCCACAGTGTGAAACGCCCTATGGTAAGCAAAACTTTTCCTTAATTTTCTGGCTTTTTTTTTTCTTAACAATTTATATGCAAAAGGTAGCCCGCACTGCAGAGGATCTATTCTATGAAACAAGATTCCTTCGGGAATTACTGTAATGTTAGTTAATGCATTCCAGTTAATAGAGTTACTTTATTCCTTCTTTGATTTTTTTTACACGACTCCTAGCAAGACCGTTGTTATGAAAAGATTATTAAATAAAGATTGATTGATTGATTGATTGATTGATTGATTGATCGATCGATGGATTGAACTAACAATTAAGTGTGGCCGAGACTAATAGCAAGCTCGAAGCTGTTTGGTTCTGTGACTTCACTGCGGGTTACAGGAGGAATGAGGACGAATATCATCAACAAAATGACACAAACAGTAAATCTACGGTGCCCCAGTATGTGAGATCATGTAATACTTTGACATTTAAAAAGCTTGATGAACTGAAGTACCGTAGAATTCCGAAAATAACGCCCCCCCCCCCCCCCCGAAAGTAACGGCTACCCGAAAGTAACGTTAATTTTTGCGCTCCTATTAAAGCCCGAAAGTAACGGTCCCCCCGAAAGTAACGGCCTCCCGAAATTAACGGCATTTTAAAAAATTACCCCAAAACGGTAACAAAACACTGTTCTGACTGTTGTATTTAGAGTTTATTTCAAGCATTACTTTCCGTCGGCTTACAAAGCGATCTTATCAGTCTTAACGAATAGTACCATGACCGTATTTAACGTAACATATTCAACTGGAACGAGAGAAATACAAATGATATCTCTTCTTTTAGAAGTAACTCAAACAAGCCGAGAACACCAAAGTTTGTCATGAAACCGAGATTATTTTTCAATGTATACAGATTAGAAAACTAGAACTTGTAAAAATTCTCAGATTATCTTGGAGCACATCAATCAATCAATCAATCAATCATTTTATTTAGTAATGCAGGTTACATAAAGGCAGCCACAAGGCTGATGTGGACCTACAACGAACTAATAAAATGTGAAACGAAAAAACGTTGACTGAAGAAAGTTTAAAGAATTGTTTGTGCATGGTTGATCTGTGAGTGAAACTAAAACTCTGCAATACTTTATTGAAATTAATTTGTCTGTGAAGAGTCAAAATGTACTGTACAGTTTTAGTAATCGTGTATAGCGTACCGCTTAAGGTAGTCTGTTTTGTTTACTGTTTGTTCATCTGGTTACGAATTACATTGTAGGAATATGCCTAAATGGAATAGCTTTTAAATTTCATAATACGTGCCCTCTTTTTCTGCCGAGACCATTTCGAGTTACAAACGTTTTTTACCTGTCCGAAAATAACGGCTACCCGAAAGTAACGGCTACCCGTAAGTAGCGGCCACTTTTGCCGGCAAAATTCGAATTAAAAAGTAGCGGGGGCCGTTACTTTCGGAATTCTACGGTATTAAACAACATTGATCATAACGAAATTATTGCGAGCGGTCTGTGTTTTCTTATTAACGGGAAAACATAGAAAAAGTCGTAAACGGCCCGGTGCAAAAATCTTGCGCAGACAATAATTTATTTTGTTGTTTCCGCTTTTGAAGTCAGATGCGAAACTAAAATAGTTTTACGGCTGAATAATTTATGCAAGCAACAGAATTATTAACAGTAACACACAAACACACTTCTGCAGTTTTTTGCAGAGGAGAACGGACAGCTGTACACAAACTACTGCGCAACAGTAAGTAAGTCGTTGTTTCCTGTTTGTGCTAACAAAATAATATCATATCTATCTTGTTTACTCCAGATATCACGAAAACTTCCCAGTTGATTTTATTGTGTTTTGGTCAAAGCACGAAGGTCTCGAATTTAAACTTTTCCTAGCAGTATAAATCTCTCAGGAACATATATGTGATCTGTCTTCCCTAGCTTAAGGTATTACTACACGTCCCTCCCGACTTCAGGCTTGAGCCGATAGATTGTAATTGAACGATAACACACTTTTTATTACTGCGCGTTGAGAAAGAAATTGTTCATTTCCCACCCCGGTCCAAGAAGAGGCATACACTGAGTTCTCCTTTCGCTAGAAACAAAATTCTCTACGTACACCAGGCGTACTGTACCGACAAAAAGGTTATGGTTTCTTTTGTACAAGCAACAGTCCTTACCGATTAAACTCGAATTAAATAATTCGCATATAGCTTATTACGCTTGTTACAAAATGTAACTCGTGTGGCGTCAAAACTGGGCAATGTACACCCGGAACCTCGCTAAGGGTTGAGAGGGGGGCTTAGAACAAGGAAGAAAAATATCTAGACAGTCAGTGTTATTTTGTGTGGACTCTTGAGGTGTATTTGGTTTCTTGAGCTAATAATGTATTCCCAAAGAGATCAGTTCCGCTCGCACTAAACTAAAAAGATGTTTCTCACCCGAAAGCTTCGTAGTTTTCAGTTTTCAAAGCAAGCTCTAGTATGGTAAGGAGCTAATCTTGTATTGTTTGCCCACTCAGTTGACAATAATAACTCGTAAGTTGCCATATTCATAAGCTTGTTTGTTCTGTAATTTGTCCACACGGAATTGAAAAAGGATGCCATCCATCAAAACGTGCAAGCTACATTATACAGGCGACGAATATTTTTTTTCGCTACTAATCTATGTTTTTGTTTTCCTCTGTTTTGTCACCTTGTTAATTTTAATTTTCATCGTTGAATATAGCAGAGCTCATTAATGGCTTCATCAGTGGATAGTTCACGTGCATACGGCAATTTCATTCTCGTACTCTTTTCTGTTTCCGCTTGTGATGTCATATGCTTTGAAACTGAAATAATTTTATGGAACCATAATTTATGCGAACAACACGCTATATTAGCAATGACACATACACGCCCCTCTGCATTCTTTCTTGAGGAGAGCAAACAGATGTACACAATCTGCTGCGCAACGGTGAGTTAGTCGTAACTATATTTTGTTTCAAACATTGTATAATTTTGGCTTCCATTGTTAACATTTACCATATCCTTTAATAGTTTTATCCCATTTGACCCATCATTGTTTCCTCTCAAATCCAGATAGGTTCACGTTTTCACAACGTGACTAAGCAGAACTAAAATTCGTTTAGTTTTCTTTAGCCGCCAATACAATGCGTTAATGATTTCTCAAAATCATATTTAGTATACTATGTTCGATATTTCTACAATCTTAGAAAAATCTTATTCGCTTTTCTTGATAGTCTCTTTTCTTTCCCTTTTTAACTAACAAAAAAAATATTGCGTAGCCACACGCCGATCAACCAAACTACCAGCAAGGATCATTTTTTGAGTATGTTATCCAAGAAAAACAAATCATTTTTTTTTTTTTCATATGCTAAAGGTTAACTTCTTGGACTTAGGAGGTCCGCTTTTAAGCTTGGCTAAATCTCTATATTAAATCCTTTCGGAGAACTCTAGAAACTGACTGATCCCGAGAAATAGAAAAATGTAAGAGACTAACGTGTTCCTATGCAAATCAAAGTTCGTGCTTAAAAAGTTTTAACTCTCTGATCATGAGCGCAACGCCATACCACACAGAAGAGTATCGATTACCGTTCGATGAAGCTTTCGACTAATGGCAAGTCAGATATGATGTGGATAGAGTTGTGCAGAGTACTCAAGAGAACCTTAAGGGACTGGGTACTAGTCTGAGACAAAACCTCACCGGGAAGAGGACAATTTATGGAAATAAGATGCGAAAAAAAAAAACGGACAACGAAAATGCGAAGGGTTGCAACATGGTGGACCAATGGCGTCCTCTTGAAAAGACGATTGTTACAAACATATTTTTATATAAATGATTCAGCTGGATCAACATTAAGCCGACGTACAAATTTAAAATAACTGTATGGAGAGTACAAAAGTTGAAGTATCACTTTGGGTTTCACTTTCATCAGAAGACTGACGAAGAAACTGAACACGGTAAGTTCATAAACTGCAAGCTTTCTGTGACTGATAACGCTGGGTGCACATATAAAGCTAGTTTTCAAAACTCTAAATTTACACGCAAGAATCGCGTGACTGATTTTCCTCTTGTTTTAAGAGCTGTTAGTGAGTTACGAGAAAATTTAAGTCACGCAAATATATGTCTGGAAGCACCGTCTGCACAGTAGTAATTTCCTTAACCTTTCCTTCTTTTCCAATTTTCAGAGGAAAAAGTCTTGTTATAGACGTATACTCAGTTTGGTTTCATTCTGGACAACTCACCAAAACCAGTGAGTATAAATCAAGATTTCAATAGCTTTGTTATTCTTTGCTAGACTACAATCATATGTACATTAATTGTAATGGGTCTACCCTTGGAAGACAGAGAAGGACCCAGGTGAATTTGTAACCGTAATGTCGACCGCAAACAAAAACTACTTTTAACTTCAAATTATCTAGTTAAACACCAGTCAAAACTAGTTGTTGATTTACCTGGGTACTCATTTTTCTAGCAACCTACTCTTTCAAATGCTGGAGGTGTTGGTTTTTATATAAAAAAATGATTTGAATGTTACTGTCATATCAGAGCTATCTACCTCTACTGCTGATTATGAAGCTCTTTGGATTGAAATACACAATACCCATAGCTTAAATATCCTCTGTGGCATTATATACAGGCATCCCAATGGTAATTTGGAAAGCTTTTTTGAGTATTTAAATTCTACCGCTGAGAAGATTGATCGAGGTAGCAAGTACTGTGCAATATTAGGTGATTTTAACTTCGACCTTCTCAAATTTGAAAATCATTATTCAACTAATGATTTCATAAATATTATTAGCTCATTTTGTTTTCAGGCTCATATTCTGCAGCCCACAAGAATTACAGATCATTCTAAAACACTAATTGATAATATATTCTTCAACTCATTGGAACACTTCACAATCAGTGGAAATATAATTTATGTCATAACAGATCATTTGCCTAATTTTCTTATTTTCGATAAATTTTCATCTCTTCATAACAATGTTAAATTGTACAAAAGAGACTATTCTACCTTTAACCCACAAGATATGATAAATGAATTCCAGACTATTAATTGGCAAACTGTTATTTCTTCTGAACAAGATTCTTCAAGCACATTCAGCTCTTTTTATAATGTGATGTCAACTATTATTGACAAGCATATCCCTGTTAAGCAACTTTCCAAGAGGGAACGGAAATTCCTCTCGAAGCCATGGATTACCTCTGCTTTGAGAAAATCAATATATGTTAAAAATAACCTATATAAGAAATTTATTAGGACCAGATCTACTTATATCCACTCAAAATTTAAATTATATAGGAATAAATTAAACCATCTTCTCAAAATATCCAAGAAGGAATACTACAACAATTATTTCTTTGATAA
>JAHPZR010020063.1:0-22500 GCA_019787425.1 Platygyra sinensis
TGTTACATAAGGGTGCAAGCTGCTAATATACACGAACGTAAAAATGAGCCAATGCACGAAATTCGAATTATTGGCGAATTTCAACAAATTTGCTATTAAATATAATTGGCAAAAAGAGCCCGGTACATGATCAAAAGGATAAACTAATATATAGATTTAGGCCAGCCTAAAAGCGTATCTCCAGGGCCAGGTTGATCCGAGCACGATTAAGCTAACCGAGGAAAAGGTTAGTAAAATTTTGAATTGAATTTTGTAACTTTGCGGTCAGGTTTTCTGTATACCGTTTGGCCTCCTGTTTTGTATATGTAATCGCATGGGGCAATTGAGGATTAATTTCACGAGTATTTCAAAGTTTTCACAAAATAGCCCGAGTCGCGAAGCGACGAGGCCAATTTGGGAAACTTTGAAAATACAAGTGAAATTAATCCTTAATTGCCCGAGAGCACTTGCGATGACTTGTTTATCACATAAAGGGCAAAATTTTGTACAAAGGACAACTTTCAAAGTCTTGCCGTCGCGTAAACAGGACTGCTGGTCGTCATTATTTAACAGGCTGGCAGTAGCACGCCACTATTATAGTACAAAAAAAACACAGTAACTTGGTTCAATTGCCTCAAAGCAATGTCTTTACAAACAAAACTTTAAGCAATCTAATTTTATTTACCTGTTTTGCGAAGCTTGCAACGGCGTGAAACTAGGCTTCATCCATCGATGATAGACGTAAACAAGTGTCCAAACGAGCTCTAATAACTTCTTGAATTCAAAACTGTCCTTTCCACTGTGAAAGCTTCACGTATCAACACAATTTACACTGTTTTTACGCCAATAAGGTGAGTTGTAATACTAATAAGGCGACCCGAAGAAAAACGAAGAAACTAACTTTCAATTTGGTTCTGTAATTGTCTGCTTCGTGCAAAACCAGCAGTCCCCACTCAAACGTTTTTCAGGCTGCGAATCAATACAGTTTTAGTCAGAAAAATCCTTTAGCTTTTCCATCAAAAGACTGCACTTTGTTGCATGTTGATTCTCTTTCACGTTACAGCGGTTATCAGTCACACGCGCCCTCCCACGATTTTTTTCCCATTTCGAAAACTACGTTTTGGTGGACGTCAATCAAATGTATCCATGGCAATAACGGCGAGCGGAGTTTCCAGAACCATTATTTCAGTGTCAATTCTCGGAGTATCCGAGTTGCTCTTTCATCTTTACTTGACTCGTCGATAAACAGAAATTGAGAAGTAAGACTTCTAAAATCGTTTGAAGCGCCTTTTCGTTCGTTTCGCTCACGGGCAATGTTTTGAGGCTGCAAATTTACAAAAAGTGTACAATCACAACAACATGAGAATGAACTAAATATAAATAATAACCTTTATTACAGAATGAACTACAAAAATCTGACTGCTAATCTCTTGCGGCTTTCATTACCTTTTCATTACTGACAATCCCACTTGCCGTATGGTTCTGCTGACAGTTTGCTTTACATACAATTTGCCTGTCTGGTATTCCAACCACGCTTGCTTCAAACTCGTCGACGCGTCAGGATAGATCTATGGATTGTGTTTTAGCAAGGCGAATGACAAGAATTTCTGCGGCGAAAATAATCTGCATCCATAACAAGCTGATAAGAAGTCAATCTCCACATAAAGCGACTCATTTCAGAGGCCAACTTTTTCAGCTACCTTGTATCTTTCGTTTCTTTGACTTTCTCTTTGGCGGATCGCTTACGGCTCTAGTTTTGTTTTCGAACGCCGCCTTCTTCACAAACGTTTCAATTCGCTCGCAAAAAGTGTGCCTGCTATGCACTGTCCAAAGACGAAACACGTTAACTTTTCTCTGCATAGCCCTCAATCTCAGCGAAATTGCAAATTACTTTGTCATAATAACTGAGCGATTATTCCTGATCCAACGACGATCGAACATGGCCGTGAAACTGACACGACTATTGTCATGGATACGTTTGATTGACGTCCACCAAAACTTAGTTTTTGAAATCGGAAAAAATCGTAGAAGGGCGCGTGTCACTGATAACCGCTGTAAGATGAAATAACCGTGTTAAGATCAAACTCAGAAGCGATGAGTTTCTGAAATTCACTTTCAAAATCCGTTTGAAGCGGGAAACCAACTTAATGCAGGCGTGCTCAGCCAATCAGCATCAAGTAATCATGCCCTCTTGATTACCAAAAGTGCCCTCGTGATTAATAAAAATGCCCCCGTCTCAGCCAATCAGCATTCAGTAATTTTGCCCCGTATGTGATGAGTTTTAATGATCACCATATACACAAAACAAAGCAGCAAAAAAAAGTTGTACAAGAGAAAAAGGTATAATTTGGTTAACTTTTAAACCTGGGTTAGCGTTAACCGTCTTCCGAACAATCCAGCCTCGTTTTGAAAAGTTAAGCTGACATGAGCCTGCAATCCGAACGAAAACCAGCAGTTGGTCAGCGGTCAACCTTAGAAAAATACGCGACCTTGATGAGCCCTAAACCTGAGCCCGCGATATGGTCAGTGATACTGGTAAGCGGATTTATTGATATGACAGCTGTCGATTAAACATAACATGCATGTCTAATATCAAAGATATATGCTGTAATCCAAGACTGCATGACATGGTATTGGCTGGTTGGCGGCCATGTTGTGTTGTGTGTCGTCGTTCGTCGTCGTCGTCGTTGCCCGTGATCCATGCTGCTAGAGTTGAATGGGTTCCTATTTCTATGCATACGTCTGCATACGTGTGGTTCCTTTTTCTATAATTATTAAGCTCCGCTTGGCGGCCCTTCGGACCGCTATAAGCGTTTTGCGTCGGAAAGGGGTCCTATAGTGTTTATGTTGGAAAAATGCGCGTAGTTTTTAATCGTTGATTTTTTTCTTTCTTTCCTGTACATGTTGTTAAAGTTAATCGATCAAACGTTTTCTTGCTGGATATGAGCTCTGAAAATAGATAATTAAAACAGCTGAAGCTAACGAGGAAACTTATGCAGGTCTGCCGGCTTCCAAACATTGCCGGGGTTGAGCTGAAGTGAAATTCTCCAATTTTGTTCAAAGTGCCCATATCGACAATATTTTTATTTTCTTATCTGATTAGATATATATCACCCAATGATCTTCTGCTTAAGAAAAATTCGATTTGGATAAAATGCAATCTTTTTTACAAGTTTTAAAAACGTTCAAATTTGCCGCCAGTTTGGTCCACCATTTGCACCAGTCTTCCTTTCGTTTTGAATGAGTTGTGACGTAGATAAAGGAACACGTGACTTCAGGCTTGGCTCATCTCGCTTGTTTTACCTCTGTAAATTCAACTTAGTAGCTTAAACAAAATGCTGGAAAGGAGCATTTTGCATGGACTGCGAAGCTAAATTTACAGAGGTAAAACAAGCGAGGTAAGTCAAGCCTGAAGTCACACGTTCCTGAATCTACGTCACAACTCTGAGCATGTCGATGCTGTGATCAGCGGCACGGGTGGACCGCAAAAAAAAATAGCATTTTCAGGTTTTTAAAAAAGTTGAAAAATATACAAAGTAATAGGCGTGTCGACTCTTTTTTGTGTTTGCTGCAATCATTCTCACATACCTAAAGTATTAGAGAAAACTTGAAGCCAAAGTGTTCTCACCAAGAGTTTTTCGATTCAAAAAGTATTGAACTCTAATTAAAACTAGTAATAGTTATCACTAAAGCTGCCCCCGCTTTCTTTTATTTCTGCTCATTGAAACAATAATATTGAACGTTATTGTTCTAGTCTGATACTAAAAAAAAACAATTGTCTTGATATGCACTCTTTTTTATATAAGAATATATTTTGACGTGACATCTTGGCCTCGCTACGAAAAGTGGTGTCCAGATCACATGCACAATGTGCTGAACGCGATCCAGATCCAGAAACCAAACACTTGTACTTGATAGCCTACTAAATTCTAAATAAAAAACGAAAATGCCATAAGCTATAATGTAAGAATAATACAAGAATATTTTCAGCCTAAAATCGGCAGAAAAAATAAGAATATTCAGTCTGGGCCGGAAAAATAACATCCTTAGAAAAGAAAAGAGTGTACGAGCAAACGTATCTCGAAAGCACAACTCTAAAGAAGTGAAATGTAAACAAAAGTATCGCGTTACAGTCGCCATATATGCAAATTAGAGTCAAGCTTTTTGTCCTCAATGAAAACGCCGCAAAACATTTACATTTGGATCCCTGCCGTAAGATTACTCAGTGAAAATACGCCATCCAAATAAACGAGATGCCAAAGGAATATTTCAAACTTTATTCCTCCAGAGCTAACATTTGAGAGAACCTAAAACATATCTTGCAATATCAAGAGAAAAAAACTGGCAAAAAAACAGGTGTCAAACTCTGCAAATTACAAGCGGATAACAGCGGAAGCCACACAGAAATATGACCTCTAACGGCTTTACTCTGACGAAATGTCTTCCTGAAAACACAGGATTAGTGCTTAGCGAAATATTCAAAGATCCTCCGATCGTACCATACAAAAGGGGCAAAACTTCCTAAGCGGCTACTACACGTGAATGGGAGTCGCGCAGGCCGGTCACCTTATTGTTATCCTTGGGTAATTCTGACGATCGGAAGGTACTGTACTGATTTAGCTATTTAGTTGCAAATGAACCACACTGGCCTCGAATTTCGATCTAGTATACTTCAGAACTCTCTGAGCTGTTTTTCCCCCAAAATCCATCTTCAGGATCTCTGAAAGCGTTTTCAATTTGTTTTAGATCATAATCTCGGCCATTTCGAAGCGAACTTATTTGATCGCGCTGAAATAGTAATGGAGGCCGGCAAATACAAACGCTTTTCAGGGACGCTTGAACCAAGGACAAAGCTCGTGGCAAAGCCGCCGATCCCGCAAGTCCTCGCGCCCGTGTCCCTTTGCTGGCCTCCCATGAGCGTTTGCGGGAAAAACGTATGAAGGTAGATCTTGGACAAAATGTTCGACTCGTCGTTTCGTTATGGCGTTTCGTCGTTTCATCGTTTCGTAATGTCGTTTCGTCGCTTCGTTATGGCGTTTCGTCGTTTCGGCACACCGATACTCCTAGTCGACTCGTTGTTTTCTGAGTTCGATTCGGCGAATTGCCAGTTCGATTCTTCGGCTGGTCTCGTTTGTCGTTTCATCGTTTCGTCGTTTCGTCATGTCGTTTCGTCGTTTCGTTATGGCGTTTCGTCGTTTCGACTCGTCCACTCAGAGAGGCTATAATTCGACGCACATTACATGAAGTGTTTACCTAATTCCATGCACTTATACATAACGTATTTATTCATAATCTGCTCTGTAACGACTGAAAAAGGATTCTTTGTAAAGCTACATACGGCACAGCAAAGAATTCGTGTTAAATCGAGCGAATGAGCTGTTTCATGAAAGTGAAAATTGAGATGGATATCTAGTTGCACACCATGACAATGTTTTGTATATTCTAACGAGTGCATTTTCGTTATTTAACTTCCCACTCAACTGGAGTGTTCATTGCAAAGAGCTCATCAAATGGTTGTTCTTGATGGTGATAACAACTGGTTACAAAGGCGGTTGTTCAACTTGACAGGATGAAGGGGTCTTCCCAGCATAAATATTCCTAGAGAACTCCAGGAACAATACCTTGAGAACAATTTTACACCTGAACAAATCGCTCGACTTTTCTGTGTGTCTTCCAAGACGATCAGAAGACGTATCATGGAATATCAACTGCACTCGAAAAACATAGTTCCCTAACGGTCGCAGAATTGAATGATGTTATGTAATTATTATTTCTTCCATTGTCGTATTTGGGATTACAGTGCTTGCATTATAGTCATGTGTATACATGAGGCTGAATGTTATTTCCAGGAACTTACAAGGTGCAGGGTACGTACCCTTTTTCAGAAACAATTTTCTAGGCCCCGGATTGATTTTTCCACCACTCCCAAGATCTCAATGTTAATTCTCCTTACTGCCTCCCATACATTTCAGATTTTTTAGTTGGGTTAAACAGATTTCCAGAACTTTCTAGCAGTAAGGAGAATTAACATTGAGATCTTGGGATGAAAATGAAAAAAACATAAACTTGAGTTTGATCACTATAGCTCACTTTGTTAGTCAACTAGGATACAGTGATAATAATAAATAGATATTAAAAATAAATCCCTTAATTTAGTTGTAAGAGTCTTTAGCACTACTGTACTAACTGGGAACACTGAAATGAGCAAACAAATTTTGTAAATTAGACAATTCAGCTACATGTTTTAGTAATGATACATGTATCATGTATCATGAATGATGATGATATGGTTTAACAGATTGAAACAAGCATTTACAGCTTAAAGTGTCGAAAATCATCAGGTTATTACTTTGTTTTTGGTTTTCATTAAATAGCAACCCAACGAGGAAAGGAACAACTCTGCTCTATTGGCAATGGCACTTGATTTTAACCATTCTGGGTGACTGTAGTTGAGAGTAATAATACGACCGAGATGGAAAACTTTTGTCATGTGGACAAGAATCGCAGACAAAGAGATCCTTTTTTCAGTTCTTCGTTTGATTTTTGAGATATTAGGGAAGACCTTTATAATTACACCACCAAATGTTCTCGCTTCTGCTGTCTTCAAATCCGGGCAGTTTTCTTTCGCCTGCCAACCATTCGTGAAATATGTTTTGTACAAATCCGTATACGGCGCATGATTTTATTTTCCGCTCTACTGTAGTTTTCAACCAACCTAGTTTAAGCGGAGGAAAATTTTTCACACGTACACCATCTTCATTAATATATGCCTAACTTCAACTTTTGTACTCACCATTCAGTTATTTTAAATTTGTTTGTGGACTCAATGTTGATCCTTTCGCATATTATTTCCTCTGCAGCGACAACAGCTGAATCTTTTTTTCAAAACTTTCGTGACAATCGCCTTTTCAAGAGGACGCCAATGGTCCACTATGTTGCAACACTTTGAATGCTCGCCATGAAACTCGCATTTTCGACTTCCGTTCTCTTTTTTACATCTCATTTCCATAAATTGTTCTCCTCCCGGTGCCAGGCTAGTACATAGTCCCTCAAGATTCTCATGAGTACTATGTACAACTCTATCCAGATCGTGAGGGTTCGACTTGTGACCAATCTGACCTCATATCTGACTTGCCATTAATCGAAAGCTTCATCGAGCGTTGATTGATACTCCTGCTATATGATACGGCGTTGCGCTCAGTGAGTCAGACAAAACTTTTCAAGCACGAACTGTCATTTGCATAGCAATACGGTAGTCTGTTACATTTTTCTATTTTCTCGGGATCAGTCGGTTTCTAGAGTTCTTCGGAAGGATTTAATATTAAAATATAGTACACGCTATGGCGTTTACCATTTGTTAACTAGCCAAGCCCAAAAGCGGACCACCTGATTGCAATAACGTAACCTAGAGCATATGAAAACAAATGATTTGTTTTTCTTGCGATAAGCTACTCAAAAATGATCAGTTGTGATTATTTAATTCATCTCCGTGTGGTTTCACAATTTTTTCCAGTTAAAAAGTAAACAAAAGGAGACTATCAAATAAAGCGAATCAATTTTTTCTGCGATTGTAGAAATAATGTATGCAGTATACTGAACGCGATTTTGAGACGTCCGATTTAACGCGTTATATTGCGGCTAAAGAATACTAAATGAATGTTTTTCCACAATTTCAGTTCTGCTTAGTCACATTGCGAAAACGTGAACCTATCCGGATTTGAGGAGAAACATGGGTCAAATGGGATAAAACTATCGAAGGATATGGTAAATGTTAACAGTGGGAGCCGAAATTATACAATGTTTGAAACAAAGTATATTTACGACTAGCTTACCGTTTCGCAGCAGATTGTGTACAGCCGTTTGCTCTCCTCAAGAAAGAATGCAGAGGGGCGTGTATGTGACATTGCTAATATAGCGTGTTGTTCGCATAAATTATGGTTCCATAAAATTATTTCAGTTTCAAAGCATATGACATCACAAGCGGAACACTGAGAAAAGAGTACGAAAATGAAATTGCTGTATGCACGTGAACTATCCACTGATGAAGCCATTAATGAGCTCTGCTATATTCAACGATGAAAATTAAAATTAACAAGGTGACAAAACAGAGGGAAAAAAACATAGATTAGTAGCGAAAAAAAAAACACTCGTCGCCTGTATAATGTAGCTTGCACGTTTTGATGGATGGCATTCTTCTTCATTTCCATGTAGACAAATTACAGAACAAACAAGCTTATGAATATGGCAACTGACGAGTTATTATTGTCAACTGAGTGGGCAAACAATACAAGATTAGCTCCTTACCATACTAGAGCTCGCTTTGAAAACTGAAAACTACGAAGCTTTCGGGTGAGAAACATCTTTTTAGTTTAGTGCGAGCGGAACTGATCTCTTAGGGAATACATTATTAGCTCAAGAAACCAAATACACCTCAAGAGTCCACACAAAATAACACTGACTGTTCAGATATTTTTCTTCTTTGTTCTAAGCCGCCCCTCTCAACCCTTAGCGCGGTTCCGGGTGTACATTGCCCAGTTTTGACGCCACCCGAGTTACATTTTGTAACAAGCGTAATAAGCTATATGCGAATTATTTAATTCGAGTTTAATCGGTAAGGACTGTTGCTTGTACAAAAGAAACCATAACCTTTTTTGTCGGTACAGTACGCCTGGTGTACGTAGAGAATTTTGTTTCTAGCTAAAGGAGAACTCAGTGTATGCCTCTTCTTGGACCGGGGTCGGAAATGGACAATTTCTTTCTCAACGCGCAGTAATAAAAAGTGTGTTATCGTTTAATTGCAGTCTATCGGCTCAAGCCTGAAGTCGGGAGGGACGTGTAGTAATACCTTAAGTTAGGGAAGACAGATCACATATCTTTTCCTGACAGACTACTGCTAGGAAAGGTTTAAATTCGAGACCTTCGTGCTTTGACCAAAACACAATAAAATCAACTGGGAAGTTTTCGTGATATCTGGAGTAAACAAGATGGATATGATATTATTTTATTAGCACAAGCAGAAAACAACGACTTACTTACTGTTGCGCAGTAGTTTGTGTACAGCTGTCTGTTCTCCTCTGCAAAAAACTACAGAAGTGTGTTTGTGTGTTACTGTTAATAATTCTGTTACTTGCATAAATTATTCAGCCGTAAAACTATTTTAGTTTCGCATCTGACTTCAAAAGCGGAAACAACAAAATAAATTATTGTCTGCGCAAGATTTTTGCTCCGGGCCGTTTACGACTTTTTCTATGTTTTCCCGTTAATTAATAAGAACACACAGACCGCTCGCAATAATTTCGTCATGATCAATGTTGTTTAATACCGTAGAATTCCGAAAGTAACGGCCCCCGTTACTTTCGAATTTTGCCGGCAAAAGGGGCCGCTACTTACGGGTAGCCGTTGTTTTCGGACAGGTAAAAAACGTTTGTAACTCGAAATGGTCTCAGACAAAGAGGGCACGTATTATGAAATTTAAAAGCTATTCCATTTAGGCATATTCCTACAATGTAATTCGTAACCAGATGAACAAACAGTAAACAAAACAGACTACCTTAAGCGGTACGCTATACATACACGATTACTAAAACTGTACAGTACATTTTGACTCTTCACAGACAAATTAATTTCAATAAAGTATTGCGGCGTTTTAGTTTCACTCACAGATCAAATCATGCACAAACAAATCTTTAAATTTTCTTCAGTCAACGGCATGTGCTCCAAGATAATCTGAGAATTTTTACAAGTTCTAGTTTTCTGATCTGTATACATTGAAAAATAATCACAGTTTCATGACATACTTTGGTGTTCTTCTTGTTTGAGTTACTTCTAAAAGAAGAGATATTATTTGTATTTCTCTCGTTCCAGTTGAATATGTTACGTTAAATACGGTCATGGTATTCCTTAAGACTGATAAGATCGCTTTGTTAAAGCAGACGGAAAGTAATGCTTGAAATGAACTCTAAATACAAGAGTCACAACAGTGTTTTGTTACCGTTTTGGGGTAATTTTTTAAAATGCCGTTAATTTCGGGGGCATCGTTACTTTCAGGATTTAATAGGGGGCAAAAAATTAACGTTACTTTCGGGTAGCCGTTACTTTCGGGGGCCCGTTATTTTCGGAATTCTACGGTACTTCAGTTCATCAAGCTTTTTAAATGTCAAAGTATTACATGATCTCATATACTGGGGCACCGTAGATTTACTGTTTGTGTCATTTTGTTGATGATGTTCGTCCTCATTCCTCCTGTAACCCGCAGTGAAGTCACAGAACCAAACAGCTTCGAGCTTGCTATTAGTCTCGGCCACACTTAATTGTTAGTTCAATCCATCGATCCATCGATCGATCCATCGATCGATCGATCAATCAATCAATCGATCAATCAATCAATCAATCAATCAATCAATCAGTCAGTCAATCCATCAATCTTTATTTAATACGGAATCTTTTCATAACAACGGTCTTGCTAGGAGTCGTGTAAAAAAAATCAAAGAAGGAATAAAGTGCATTAACTAACATTACAGTAATTCCCGAAGGAATCTTGTTTCATAGAATAGATCCTCTGCAGTGCGGGCTACCTTTCGCATATAAATGGTTAAGAAAAAAAGCCAGAAAATTGAGGAAAAGTTTTGCTTACCATAGGGCGTTTCACACTGTGGCGGATCGAAATTGAATTCTATGAAACCTTCAGAAAAAGGATGATATATTACGCAGGGTGGAATGCGCGATGGGTTTGAACAAGAGACGGGATACGGGATTTGACACTTCTTCGCAGGAGCGTGATACCTTCTTTAGGAACTAGTGGCGGGATGCACATTGACGAACAGAAAATTGGGAATGCTACTTAAATGATCTCCGAGGACGTTCGAGGAGTAGATTTTGTCTCAAAAGGCAGGAAATACGTCTCGAGAGGCACTTAAAAAAACATATAATACTTTCGTCTCTCCAGTAGTTTAATGTAATTCGCTGTTTTCGAGTTATCAAGATCGAACAAAATCGAGAGAAACTCTGATGGATCTAACTCAAACTACATAAGACCAAATTAATTGGAGTTTCATCGGTGCGTAATGTTGCTTTTGTTCTTTTTTCTTTGTTCTGAACATTTGTTTGTGATGAAAACCTCCATTCAGGATCAACCAGCCATGATTAAGTTGTTCGCTTCTACTTGGCGTGGATTAAGTTTTGCAGCCTGTTCTCAACTCAAATTTGAAAAAGAGGTTAAGAGGGACATATAGCATTTACTGATGTAGGTCACTAACCAACTGCTAGCAGATTATTGCTACCAAACGCATTTGATTTGAGACTTCAAGATACCAGCCACTAGTTCATGCTATTAAATGAGGAGGTTTTCTGAGATATCCCGAATAAGCAAAATGGGTATGATAACTTTCATCAATGAAGCTTAAAATCAAACCGCATTGTTTCAATGAGTAACTTACCATTACACATGCAGTGGCCTGTGTTCAGCCATCTTTACTTCTGAAGAAAACCTGCAAAGGGGCTTCTGTGTGTTACTCAGTGTTCATAATAGGGTCGCTTCCGCAATTGATATTGCTAATCCATATAAAACATTTCGGTTTCAAAGCACTGTTACGTGCCAAGTGGAAACCAAAAGCAAACGTGCTGTGTTCACGTGATTTCCTCAAAAGGCCGTTGATGATATTTCCGCATGTTCACAGATCTTCACGTAAAAAATTCTCAACTTAAGACTGAAATAATAGTCAGTTATGTCCCTTGCAACTAGACGAAAAAATCTTCTAGGGTGTGTCACATCTTTTTCTATCTGACATGCTTTAAAGACAAACAGAGAAACTTTAAAAGAAATTAACCCTGCGAGCAGGCTCACCTTGAATCACGTGCTTAAGCGGCGAAGAGCAAAGCGATTCGGCGGGATGGAGTTTGGTGAAGAGGCGCCGAGGAAGTGAGCGTGCCTTGATCTCGGTAATTGTTTCATTTCTGCGTCGCATAAGCGAAGTGAAATACCATTCGTCAAAAAGCAGGAAAGGCGAGAAAACTGTCGATCTATTATGTTTGATCAGGAGCGATTAGATCCTCATGGAGTCGGTAATTTTCCCAATGTTCTCACAATAAAAGATAAATCATCCAGGAAGAGTCGAGTGCTCGTATTACTGGTGTTTTAACAAAGTTCCAGTCTATATCTGGTTTAATCTCAAACTAAAGAGGGAACAGGAAATAGCACTGAGTTGACATTATGTCAATGAATCAAGTGAGCAATCACGATGGCGTTTTCAGATTCGGGTGTTTCCCGAAATTCCAAGAAAACACTGATATGATCATAATGTGCGCTCCAAGAAATTAGTTTAGAGAAATTATAGAGTTCACAGAGGAAGCAAGTTTTCCAGTTTTCCCTGACAAGTGTTTTCAGTAGAAGCCCGTATTATATGGGAAGGTATTCTTGAGACAAAAGCGCTCTGATTGGTTCTTTTTGGGTCGGGATTTTGCCATGCGGACCGTTTCCATGGAAACGGTCATAAGCGGTGTATTTTTTTTTTTCAAGTGCCACAACAAGCTACTTACTAACCTAGTTTGCTTAGGCCTTACTGGAGAAAATTGGCCTTCGCGTGTTCGCTTTTGTAAGGAATTCGCTGTGCTCTGCCTGTAATGCTACGACCTGGGGCTAACGGCTCAAGCAAGCTAGAGTAGTAAGAAGTTTATATTTTGTGTCTAAGAAAATATGCTCTTAATTACCGTTGCGAAAAACACAATACAGAAAAATATATTTTTCTGTATGCAAGAAAAGAAGACGCTCAGACTCTCGGAAATCATGCAGCTTAGTGGAGACAAAACGGAAATGCATGGTTCCCTGTTTGGACTACAGCTATGAACCAATAAGAAAAGGGATGGTCAGTAAACTCTGTGATGATAAAAATGATATCACTTTATTTACAAGCGGGACTAGAACACACATCAAAACTGTCTCGTGCTAAATTTCAATTAAATTAAATTTCAAACGCATTAATGTAACTATAGAGATAGTAGCTACTCTAAAACAATACAAGATATTAGCCTGAGGCAGTTTAAATTAAATGACATTATGTGGTGAACAATATCATTATCAAGTTTCCAAACACAGCTTTCTTAACCAGACTACCTAAAAACATCTGATCATTTAAAAACGAACTTGATCAAGTTCACATTTGTCAGCAGCTTAGTTGCCATTTTCAAGGGATTTTCTTATACTTTATCCCAACTTCACCTAAAATAACCAAGTCTCAGGTACTGAAATACGACAATTTTATTTATCTATCGTTTATTGTGTTTTTCACTTTACAGAACTTACGTGATACTTTAAGACACGGCATTTCTATTTACAAAATCTTAGTGAATTATTTAGTATGGGCCACCAATAGAAATACACCTACAAGTTTACTTTTGAATTGATAGTCGGAAACTCGGCACGATCTAAGGTATGGATGTTATACTACAAATCTAAGGTATGGATGTTATACTACAGATCTAAGGTATGGATGTTATACTACAGATCTAAGGTATGGGTGTTATACTACAGATCTAAGGTATGGATGTTATACTACAGATCTAAGGTATGGATGTTATACTACAGATCTAAGGTATGGATGTTATACTACTGTAACAGATCTAAGGTATGGATGTTATACTACACATCTAAGGTATGGATGTTATACACAGATCTAAGGTGTGAATGTTATACTACAGATCTAAGATATGTTTTACTACAGATCTAAGGTATGGATGTTATGTCACAGATCTAAGGTATGGATGTTATACTACAGATCTGAAGGTATGGATGTTATACTGCAGATCTAGGGTATGGATGTAATACTACAGATCCAAGGTATGGATGTTATACCACAGATCTAAGGTATGGATGTTATACTACAGATCTAAAGGTATGGATGTTATACGTCAAATCTAAGGTGTGGATGTTATACTACAGATCCAAGGTATGGATGTTATACCACAGATCTAAGGTATGGATGTTATACTACAGATTTACAGATCTTAAGTATGGATGTTACACCTTAATAGTATGAAAGTTATACCTCCGCCATATAGAACGAATGAATGTAATTCCGCGGGACAATTTCGAGTTTTTGTGTTTTTGTAATCAGAAGCTCAGGAAAATGAATATATAATCTTATTGTAACTGTATTTAAACATAACGTTTATGAAACTGAAATTACTGGTCATTTTTAAAACGTTAAAGGAGATTCTGAGGTAAAAATAAATGGCACGTTTTTATACGGTGTCACTGTTCATTATCTAGAATATGATATCTGGCTTTAAGCTCTTCAATATCTTCTCTCCTTATTCTTCTACTACTAGAAAACTGCACTCCTATCATCACTATTTGACTTTTGTCAATTTCCTGTGCCCATGGTTGTCTGTTCGCACCACTACCAACGTAGGAATCTCGAAATGTTCCGTTATAAGAGCCATCGAGCCAGCGAATGGTAACCATAGGTTCTCCTATTTTTTTCACCTCCCCAATTAACGGCCGGTTGCTCCACTCCTCGATGTTTACTGCCACGTAATGGCCAACCGAAAGTTGGTCGACGTCGACAGGGGCCAGGAATGGAATTCCACTGTCTTCTTCTTCGATGTTTTGGGTGGTACAATCTACATTTTCCAGTGCCTGCTGGTTTCGTTGTCTTCGTCTCGGATTTTGGTATGGTCCAACGTAGATCTTCAAAACATAGAGATAAAAAAACATATCACTTTGCTTTCTTTAAGAAAGCAAAAAGTAATAAGTAGATGGGGAGTATACATTGTATTTATGTTTCGAAATTTTATCTAAAATTAACTGCGATCTCCACTCACTGAAAACTGAGATATACTTGCAAAACAAGGACGTAGAGCTTACATCGAGGTGATCGGAGTCGCTGTTCTCAACTTCATCTTCCTTCTCTGCCTCTCTTTCACTCAGCTCCACTCTGGCAGTTGCCAACAATGATTCCAATGGCCATTCACCTACGAGAGCTACAGTGGTAAAAAGTGAACAGAAAAGCTGAAGTACAGTCGAGCCTGTCGTAACCGATTATACAAAATGTGAAGTCTAGGTGGTCGCTTATGGGGGTTGGTCACTTTCGAGGGCTTAGACCATATTGGGTCGATATTCTGCTTTATTGACATAATTGTTAAATGCAGCGACTTACCCCATGCACCAATGTCGATGCAATGTTTTATTCATATGAAAACTCAATTTTGAGAAAAAAACCTGTTTCTTCCCACTAAGAAGTGGTCGCATATCTTTGCTATTTGCATCTTTATGTATGTATGTATGTTGGTTACCTGCTGTATTCTGACTGTCGATTTCCTCTTGAGTTTTCTTCATCCACTCTTCCAATTCCTCAATACAGTCCTGTGGCATCCATTTAGAGTAAGACTCCCGTAGGTGTCTGCTGAACAGAGGAACTTTCATTTCCTCGAACGACGACGCGACCATTCTCGGCTGACCAGTTGGAAGATCTTCAAAGATGGGGAATTTTGATTGATCAACCGAGATCCACTCTGTCGATGTGGATCTCTTCTTGTACGAAAATCGCACTCCTTCTTCTCCAACTTCAAATTTAAACTGGTACGACTTTAGGTGCCCGTGAAGGTCAGGAATGAATCCATCTATCCAGTCTCGTACATTGTAAAGATGGTCAAGCATTTCTGCTTCAACGGGGTCTTTTCTATTAACTTGCTTGATTTTCTGGAGCAGTTGTAGTAGCGTTAAGACTCTGAACTTGTTTAAGATTCTTGCAATGCAGGAGAAGAACTGGTCTATGTCCTCATGAGTATGCCCCACCATTAAAAATCCAACTTTGATCTTGAAACAAACAAACAAACAAACACAAACACACAAATAAGCAAATGGAAATCAACAGAAATTCTCGTCTTCGAAGGGCCAGGGCGAATAAGCCAAAAGGAAAGGTGTTATTGTAATAAATATAATTTTTAATCAACAGGCAATCGTGCAATGGACCAACGCGAGAGCTTGCTAGCCAAGTCGCATTAAATTTTACAGACCATCCGAATGCTACTTTTAAGGGTGGTCAGTTTTGATGGCTTTAATACTGTAGTTTCCCATTAAATTGCCTTGATAAATTGCAGTAATAACGGTATTGAATTGAAAAGCCAATGAAAGTTTAAGAAGGAATAAGCAATACACTTTTCACTACTTACTTTTTTTGAAGATCTTCATTTTCACTAGTAGGAAGCAGAAGCAAAGGACCCACTTATTCTTGTTTTCTCTGCAGCAGTTGTCCATTTGTAGATAGAGCACATCCTGTGTGGTCTTGTGTTTGACGATTGCCTTGAGCAGCACAGTAAGTGTTAGGTTGGTGTCCTGGGGCCATCGCTGTCCTTCAGCTACAAAAGTTTCAGTTCCTTTCCCATGAACAATTACTCCTACGATATGCGTCCTCAGCTGATGTAGAGATGCCAGCGCTTTTGGTAACACAGGGAAATGAGGAATACTAGTTTTATTTTGGTCCATTCCTACAAAGAGAAAAACACCTTAATTATCTGTATGTAAGTGTGCGGGTCTCTAAGCTAAGCCTAAAAGCATTTAAGTAATATCACGATTATTTCCATTCCATCGTTTGTTTGTGTAACAGACTATCAAACTGATCAAAGCCTTTCAATGACGATGGCCACTTGACGCTTGTTGGAATATCAATCATGTCAAATCAACATAGCATATCTTATCAGTATTACTTACCATCCAAAATTATTGACATATACTTTGTGGGATTATTCCTGGCTTTATTACTATGCTTGTAGTACTTCTCTCTCTCGCATCTTTACATGTGAACAATGAATGCCAATAATCATTATTATTATGAGCAGTTATCATCATCATCATCATCATCATCATCATCATCATCATCATCATCATTTTGCAGCAGTTACAACTTCTGTATGCTACATGAAATTAAAACAGTATGACGAGGCGCGTAGGCGTAGCCCGTTAACTATATTGAAAACTAAGTAGAAGAATATAAATATAAAATGTATTATTATTATTATCATCATCATCATCATCATCATCATCATCATCATTGTTATTATTATTGTTATTATTATTGTTATTATTATTATTATTATTATTATTATTGATCATTTCGAACAATCTGTACCAATATATGACTGAATTTATGAAAACTGTGTCAATTATTACTAAAACAACGTAAAAATCTGTTGTAGAGAACTATAAACTTCATTAAGTCTCATTGAATATAAGTAAAGTATCCTATTTGAAGTACGCACTTTTGTTTTTTTAAGTGTTTATCGCGTTTTTGACGCGTGTTCTGTCGCTCCTTTTTATCCGCTGATTTCTGCAGCTCCTCTTTAAACTTAACACACTTTGTAAACCTGTTTTCCTGTGAAAAGTAAAATAACCAATAAACACGTTATTTAAAACCGTCATTACAGTAATGCGATCATGGTCATTGCATATACTAAATAGAAACAACAGAAATGGAACAAAAGTTGTCAACTGAATAAAAGAGACTGATAGCATTAACTTTAGATATTTCTGCTCAGCACTGTAGTAACCTTTCCAGTTATTTTTTTACTTTGTTAACCTGTGCACAATAGTTACCTTTCTGATTTTAACATTTTTTGGCCATATTCGTCTAAAATGAGAGAAAGAGCATGGTTTTATGTCCCTTGACTTCAAAGTTTCACACATTTCATTGTACACGTCTTCTTTCTTAAGGCAAGTTGGCAGATGTACCTAAACGAGACGTAGCAAATGAGGATTTAAAATTTGTCGGATCTACTGAGTAATACAGTCCTCACAGTCACGTTGTGGGAATTAACAAATGTTCGATGATGCCCAGAATAGATCGGTCGCAATTTTGACGCTTTGTGCAAGTTCAAAATGGGTGAAATAAACAATCATATTTACCAAACGCACTTATCAGAGGGTGGTAAAGGGGTCGGGGGAGGGGGGGGGGGGGGGGGGGGGGCGGAGTCAAGAGTGCGTTTCACCGAAAATAAGTGGTCCTTTGGCAATTCACGGGGTACAAAGTTGTCATTTTACGTTTCACGGAAAAGCAAATGTCATTTTTCGACAAGAACTTACGTAACTTATTATTTTTGAAAGCACAGTGAAGTGAATTCTTTATTTACCCTCTAACAGCCTTGCTAGATGTCTTTATCATACGTCCGCTTCTTGTTCTGCTCGCAGCAAATAGAAATCCCAACAAGAGCACTAAGAGGGGTGATTATCCCGTCACTGTCACGCAATATTGTTAATTACTGCCGTTAATTAATGATAGAAGACACAACCAGAATCACGGTTCACGACGAACGAAATTCTTCTTTCTCATTTCAAGTAGGATTACTTTGGAAAATCACAGTTCACGGCCTTTAATGGAATCGCAATTCACCAAAAAAAAAAAAAACTATTTCATATTTCACGAAAAATGAGGCCATTTACGAAATAAGAAAATACCCTTTACCACCCTGTTACCAGCAAATGTTCGGAATGCGTCAGCGTTCAGCCAAAGTAGAGATAATTCTTAAGCTTCTAACTCGTACCTACCTCATTGCTGTCTGGCATCATGTCTCCCAGGGTGTGCACATAATTAGACAGAAAAGCTCTAGCTTCTTGGACATGAATTTGTGTATTAAGGCCCATGCCCTTATTACCATGCTCAATGAAAACAGTTGCTGATCTTCGTAACCTCAAAATAGCAAAGTATCTGTGGGCGTTAAGTTTTTGGAAAACGAAAACGAAACGTTAACAATCATCAAAACAAACCTTTCCAAGGATCAGTACAATACTGAGGAAACTTAATTTATCTTTCACCTTATTAGATTGCAAAATAACTTGTAAAGTAATCCAGTCACAATTAAGATCAGGGCCGGGTTGTCCAAAGCCCGATTAAACTAACCCAGGGTTAATGAGAATTTTGATTTCAGTTTTGTAACTTTTTGGTTAAGTACTCTGTTTATATTGTTTGCCCTTCAGTTATAAGCTGTAGTAATCTCAAACTACTCCAAACGATAGACAGTGAAGAACATTTTTAAACAAGAAGAAATGATTCTTCAGATAACGTTTAACCATGGGTTAACGTTAACCGCCTTTCGAACAACCCGGCCCGGGAACCTGCATTCCTAATACAGAATGGTCGCTAAGGGTAAAACAGTTTTCACTGTTTGCCATGTTAGTTTTGCATGACCGATGTTTGTTTTTTATGGGGAAGGCTTCGCCTGATTCGGCGGTGATAATGTTATCAACAAGATCGAAAACGCCGGCTGCATATGTTTTTTTTTTTTTTCCAGAAGATGACGTCTAAATACGTACTGTCTAGTACCTTGTACGCGTAAGACCAAGACAATTTCTCCACGCTTTTTCACAGACGCCGCTATCTTTTCCAATGACATAAATAACAGTCTTCCCTTCCGTGTGGGTGTTCAAATAATCTAGAACCCATTGTCTCTGATCCACAGAACGCTTTGAAGTAAACATTGCTCTGGCTGATCGGACCTGCTCTCCTGGAAGTTTACTAAAACAACGTTTGGCGCAACAGTAAATTTTTCCCAGGATGATATCTTCAACGGCTGGCACTTGAGAGGGAACTGTTGACATAACATTCAGTGAACTTCCTTAAGACTCAAAGATCGCTATAGTGATATACATTGATAGTAAGCTTTTGTATAACCAAAGCAAAGTCAACCAATCAAACTGTAAAACGAAACAAACAAACAAACGAACGACAAGTACATCCGGTGAAAAAATACGACAGGATCAGCTTTGTTTTGTTTCAATCTTTAACAGTGCTGCTTGACAATTTTGTCTCATATTGCTTTCTTGGCTGGTTTTGATGGTTTTCTGCTAGCTTCGTTTGTGCAGCCTGGTTATTGAAGTCAGAGAAATCAATGTAATATTCAATGGTCTGAGATAACGACGATAATTAATATTTATTTCTTGAATCGATATTAATACGCTCACACAGTGACCGGTACACTTTCTTACTTGAACTATCATTATTTAGCCTAGAAATAGATATGGTTTTGGGTTCATTTATTTGTATTTAAACAAAAATGCCTCATGCACACTTTTGTCATTTTTCAATCATAACGGTAAGCTATACGGACGAGGATCGATTCGTGATTTTAATCATATTTATCTTCCACTCTGCTCTAATTAGATAAATTTCAAATGAGAATTGGTTAACCAATGCTGTCCATGGTTGTTGTTAGACATTCTCATCTGATCGCCTTTTGCTAGTGTCCTCCTCGAAGTCTTTCAGTGAACGTCCTCTCCTAATTAATTTGTCTATGGCCTCGTAGTTTTTATCGTTTTGGGCAAAAGATCTATGTTCCTTTGATTTAAGGTGATTATTCAAATCTGTATAATAACATTGGCAACATTCACAAAATTTCCTAATTTCTCCCCACTCCTGTTTGCGACCGTTCTCTAACTGTCTCCTATTGCCTCCTTTCCACACGGTTGGACTGTCAAAGTCTATGCTGGGCCAAGAGTCGAATTCCTTAAAAATTGGACAATGTCTTCTTGAATGGTCCTCAACTTTAATGAAGGGAGCCTTCAGACCGCGGGTAAATGTTTTTTTATCGCTATTTATGTTAATCTTCTGAGGCAATTGTTCTCTATCATCAGCTGGGCTGTTATCTCTCTTGTTCCGAGAAATTATCATTTTGTTAATTTCTTTCTTGAACTCCGATCCGAAATAGAGAAAACTTCAAACCCAAATTCACGCCCTTTTTCTTGCAATGTTTTTTTATGATAACTTGGCGTTTTTAGGGCAGTGGCTAAAAGCATTTTTGCTCTCGATCCACGTTGACTATGTAGCAACTCGTCTGGCTTCTTAGTTGGGCTATCGAAGGGATTCGTAATGACAAAGTCCACACGCTTTGTGAGAAATTGACTAATCAATCCGCCAAGACTTTTTATATCCTCAACAAGTCTGTCGCAATTCTGGTTTGTTTCCAGGAAAATTTTCTTCCCTCTCAATGAAGTGCAATCTTGAATTCCTAAGAAAAATATATTACATCGTAAATTTACCTATTGTAATGAATCTAAAACACCTACTTCACCAGCAGCTATGTCTGGGAAAGGGAAATGGGAGTGGGAGCTTGGCTTCATTTTGTTATAAGTTGAATAGTTTTACGTCACCACAGTGTTTTTAGGGCGCGTTCGTTTGGGATATTCCGGAATATATTCCGGCTTTTTTGCTCCTAGCCTGGGAGCAGAATAGCCGAAATGGAAATCCAGGTATTCCGAAATGGGAATAGCTCCCAAACAAACGCTTACTCGCATTATTCCAATTATTTGTTTCACATTTGGTCAGCAGCTAGCAGCTGGTTATGGTGAATTATGCGCGTGGTTTTAACCGATCAAAAACGGGAAAATATTTTGAATGAATAAACAGTATTCTTCGCCCGTCGAGGCCTTAAATTTGATCGTCGAGTGAAAATCTCTTTTATTTAAATAATTCGACCATCGAGTTACATATGCTGTCGAAACGAAAGAAAAGCTTGCAATCATATTGTTCTGTGGATTTTGATTTTATATAATCTTTGATGTCACGTTGCGTGACGGCTTAAGTTTCGGTAAAGTCAGAGACTTAAAACGTCTTATTTTTTACTGCCAGCGTTTAAGTATAAAGGCTAATTTTAAAAGGAATACTTGTGCAAATTCATCTACTACAGGTTTCCTGGGTCTCTTAAACCAAGTTCTAACATCTGTTACGTTCATTCCATAACTAAAAAAAAAAGAAAACTTGCGAGAACAAAATTTTCAAAGCTTCAGAATAATCTTTAATGTAGTTAGTAAAGAGGCCGTTGAACTTTTCTTCGCCCACTCGCACGCACACAAATCCGATATCAAATAACGTCACTGGTAGGTCATATCATGCTACCATACGCCGTGACTGAAAGCCCTTTGTTCAGTATGTAAACATATCTGCACGTACAATGCTGGGTTTCCGACATGTGGTCAGAAACGATTTGTCGTGTAAATTCAGAAAATGTTAAGCATTTTTACTGGGATCAAATCCATTAACGCGGTTCTATTTCTTCAGCAAAATAGAAATCATGCTGGCAATTGTCACAAAAGACGCTACCGTCACAATAATACTGCAACATGCCATTTTCGCTTTCAAAAATCCCCTTAGAATAACACTGGAATTTTGTGCTACAATTTGGGCGGATCTCCTCCGTGACTTTGCCTTCGCCATATTTTTCTTTTAATTCTGAAGAGGCGTCCTTTGGATGGGTAACATCACTGGGCTCTAAGTAATCATGACGTCCTCTTCCTACAGTTAGACAAAATTGAAACAACTGCTTCTTATGGGTTCTTTGCGACTATTATGAAATGATCTGGTTTTTGAAAGAAGAACCGTGGATACTTAAAGGAAGATGTGTTTGAGTCGATAGACTTATTAGCATGCAGTTAAACTGAAGAAAACCGGTCTTTTCTATTTGTGACAATCGACTGCCCACATTCTAACCATAGGAAACTCCCAGTCGCAAAAGAAAAAGAATTGAGCGGAAGTTATGGGT
>JAHPZR010020063.1:25000-40000 GCA_019787425.1 Platygyra sinensis
ACCTCGGGTTTACGTGAGCTATTTTAAAAGAATCTTACATTTAGAAATGGCTTGGCATTTAACTAAAGATGACCATGACAAAGTTTTCCTTGGTTTAAAAGATACAGTGGCCTTCGAGTTGGGACCCGTTACAGCATTCCAGGAGTCTTCTAGAGGCAAGAATATATTGAATGTGAGATGTGAAAAAGGCGGTAAGCCGGTTAAAATTTCCAACTTTGTGAAAACAAGATCCGTTGAAGAGTTTGCCATTTGCACCACTGTGACAAGCTTCCAGTCACAACTGGAAAGATTTGTGAGTAAAGAGCGCTCTGTATCAAATTCAAGTCAATCACCATCATCTCATAGTCCGGGCGATGTGTTTCCAAGTTCGGAAATAAGCCAAACAACACCAAGTGACACCCCAAACAGTGGCAACGCCAGATATTGGCAATAATGATGGAAACAGTGCTTCCGTCGATATTAATACCGATACTCGGTGCAGATCTAGACAACAAAGAATTCGTAAAAGAAGGTTGCCTGAGCCAGATGCCACTGAAATTATTCAAAGTCTTCCACGCCAAGATGTCCTTTCACCCCTTCAGCGGAGATTCGAAGAATGCAAATTCGGTAAGTCAAATGATTGATATTCTTCCCAAAAACTGTTTTGCGATAAAGATTCGTTTATTTTGGATACTGAATGCATTATGTTCATAAGTAAGTTAAATCATGTATATGTGGCGTTTGGGGCATGTTACAATACGTTCGTTTTTTAATCTCTGTTTTTTCTGCTCATTGTCAGCCCAAACGTGAATGACCGAATGCACCAGTTTCGTAGAATTTCACGAGGAATAGAATGTCTAATGCTTGGTAACGGCTATTACAGATTTCCCATCAAAAAAAAGTCATAGGATTTGGCAGACGGATATTGGGGGTAAATCTTGGCAGCGTTGTGTTAGGCGTTCCCTTTGATGTTTTCAGTGCACCGACTTTCCCTCGGCTTTTGATAGGATGGAGTTGTTTCCCAGCGCTTGTTGCACAAGTCACTATGATCAGGAGATAGTAGATCTATCTTCACAAATGTTAGAAGTCAGGTAACGACGGATACAGTCTAAATACAAAGGCCTAACCTTTATCGAGCGACCGTCAATAAAGTAAGGGCCTGGCGGGAAGTTAACAACTTGAATGAAGGAATTCGCGTTTTCTAGTTAAAAATTAAGCTTGCGATCGGATCTTATTATTGCATTAGTTTCGTATAGGTAATCATACGGTTTCGAGTTCAATTTGGAATTAATTTGCACGAGTGAGTTTTTCAAACAGCTTTTTGAAAAACTCACGAGTTCAAATTAAATTCTAATTGAACGAGAAAAAAACCGTATGATTATTAATAATACAAACAAGTAAAATCCGCGCGGAAAAAATGCCGGGAGATGTTTCTTGAAGCGATGTTTTTCGCATTCGAGAAAACTTTTTTCAGGGTTTCTGTAAAAAGTTTTTGTCTTTGCTGTATATGAGATCATTGGCCTACAGAATCTCCCATTGTCTGTCTGCCAATCATAATCCAGAATTACGATGTGTAATTTGCACTGGTGTTACACTTGAACTGCACTGCTCTCAGCCAGTCAGAATCGAGTGATTTTTTCATGTGCATTATTACAGTTATTACATTGTATATCAGATATGATATACAGTGATGTAACAATCTATTTCATACCAGATCTACTTCCCGGGATCTACTTGCATGACGTCGCTTAATTTAAGGCGTTATTGTAATATAAATTTTGACCTGTTGATTCATGCAGGAACCTTTTCTGTACCAGTCAGCCAACTAGTTACCCCAGAGAAAAAGCAGTTGCTGATCAGAGAAATCGATCGAAAAGCAGTGGATGCGCTCAAGGAGAAAATAATCCAACATTCAAATGGTTTTTACTCAAGAATTCCTGTGATAGCCCCGCAACTCAAGTGTAAGGATGAATTTAAAAAGGAAGACTTGTCCTCTTTGCGCTTAGAAACCCTAGGCAATAACCATCTGAGAAGAGCTTCCCAAGAGTTGGTCACGGATCAGCGCTTCGCGGATTGTCGGTTTGTCGCTAATCGCGATGTAACAATCTATGCTGGACTGACCGACGAGGAAGCAGTCGCTCTGGCGGTGCAGCATCAGCTAGACCAAACCAGAACTCATACTTTGACTTTCATGGATAAGGCGAAGCTTTGTCGAAAGCGATTTGCCGATTTTAAGGGGATATAGATGAGACTGAACTTGGTGTCGAGGAAACTGTAGTTCCGAACGAGTTTAAGGCCAGCATGTGTGACCTGCTAGAAGAACCATACAGCAAAGACAACACCAAGGTATAGAAAATCATAAATTGAACCGAAAATTCCTGTCTTAAGACTATAACCGAATAACTCAAGGCACAAATTATGATGCAAAGGTCATAAAACAAATTATACTAAAGGAGATGAACTATCTTCTTTTTATATTATTTTCTAACAGAGACTTAATTAACAGATTAACTGGTTTCAGCTTTATGATGCGGTCTATCATAGTTACTCAGGACTGACTCATATTCAGCATTTGGTAAGCATTTATCCTTACTAAAGGCTGATATGTTGCCCTCTTTGGCCACGTTAAAAAGTCTCATGTAATACACTATATTTCCACAGACTTTCAACCGCCTCGGAGCTTTGTGGTTTTGCACTAAGCTTCCACAAGACGTATTTAAAAAGCTGGAAGAGGTTAACGACAAATTTAGCAGAGGAGAACTAACGGGACAAAAGAGATCTAAGAAGTCTGCTGTATCCATGCCCGATTGCTTGCTTAGTAAAGAAGGTCTTGGAAGTTATATAAGTGAAACTAAATGTCTTATTGAAGTTAATTAAGATAACAGAGGTGAAGCTCGATGTCTCTGTACGTATTGCTCTCCTTCAACTCAACTGTTTGTCATTCCATTCTATCTTCCTATCAGACCAATCAAAATGTTAACATTTCATCCATCCGTTAATTTGTCCTATTCTCTCCATCATTTTTTCTCTTTTTGGTGGTCATTTTAACAATGTAATCCTGGTTTATTTCTAGCTCAGATAACAACAACAAATAAACTTTATTAATAATTAACACTTAAACTGAGAACATGTACAACTCGCATTTAGCGTAAGCTAGTCGAGGCGAGTTGTGCAGGAAGAAACAAAAGAAAAAGAAAAAGAAACAATTTGTAAGCTTCAAATAAAAGACTATGAATCATGACAGGAATAAACTATAAATAAAATACAGTCATTAGCATCCTGGGATAAATATGTTTACAGAATTGATAACTTATTCGATTATTGGTGTTCTCTTTTAGACTGTAGAAAGACTGCAAGGCAACCTTTCTAACCCAGTTCGGTTAGAACTTTTGACGAAGGTGGCAAACAAGACGTTGTCTTCACAAGGCATGTATCGTGAGGCCGCCAAAATAAAGAAACTACAGCAACTGAGAAGTCTAATAAAAAACCACCTTCATTTTGAGACATTTGAGCAAGCCGTAAATCAATATCCACACATCCTAGACGAAGGAAAACTCGAAAAGTACTTGGAATTAAACCTATCTACACTTCCTCTTGAGCTAAAGGTAAGTCAGTAATCAGTTATATTGCTGATACCAGTTTTTGTGACTCATGGATTTAACTTTAAATCCACGTTAAGCAGAAAGTGATATCCCGCAAACACTGTGACACCCTATTGCAACGTGATTTCCACTCTATCGATCTATAAGTTGCTTAAACTCCCTGACGAAATATGTGTGATAAGACATAAATAATTCTTAATAGAAATAAGTACTGCTTAATGGTATTGATAAGTATTGCTTAAAACGCGCAAAATAACCACAATTAAAATGTAAAATAATTTTTCTAGATGTTCTCTGATAGATTCACGATTTTCAGGAAAAATTAGATGCTTTCTGTGCTCTCCCTCAAAATCGGGTGGAAACTCTACGTGCAGGCGAGGAGGCAACTGTCATCCCTTTCAATTCCAGTCCTACAGCCGCAGTAGCTGTCACGGTTTTTAGTCAGGGACTGGAACTGTCTGCAACTGACATTAGAAAGGAGGAACATCTAAAAGACTTTCCAGGGGCCTCATTGATTATAGTGGAAATGTCAGAGGTATGCAGGTAGACTATGTGTATTCGAAATCTCTGCTCTGTTTTTGTTTGCAATTGCACCTCTTTTTATATTGATAACTTCTCATTGCCATGCTCAAATGTGACTTACAGTGATGATGACTATGATGTTCACTGTTGCCAGTACAAATTGTGTTATTGCTTGTATTAAAAAACTGGATCGTTGGTTAATGCAATGGAATAGTTAATTGGTTTAGCCATCATGGTTGATGGTTTATGAGCAATTATATTATGCTCTACAAATATGGTAAGTGTAGAGTAATTTTTTGGGGATGTTTTTTTATATCATTTTAGTTTTCTATATTTAAGGAGCTTCTTCAATAAAAATAATAATAATAATAATAATAATAATAATAATAATAATAATAATAATAATAATAATAATAATAATAATAAACCTCCCCTTGCGCTTCTTGGATATTTGTTTGTTATAGCCTCCAGACGCTTCTGACGCATCTCGTTGGATAATCATCTCATCTCCAACAAGCGCGAGTGGAATGATTTTTCAGTATCATAACTTCTCTCGAATTTCATTCATTCATACACAGGAATGGCTTGAACAACAAATAGCGACACTGGGAGCATTTTTGAATTCCATCAACTGCAGAAACAAATTGCGTGGTTACAGTGTGGTTGTTTTGTGTTCCTTTGACCAACAAGAAAAAGTCAAGCATTATATTAGAATGATTTGTCCCTTTATCGAAAGTGCCTTTTATTATGAAGAGGACAAAAAGGACAAAGGTAATGCAGTTTTCCTGCTGCAATTTCTTATTTTGACATGGTGTAATTGTGCAGGAGGGAAACAACCGTCTCCTCAATCTAGGCAATGGGCTGTAACACTCGATAGCGTAGCACAAACTGAAGTGAAAATTGAGCTTTCCAGTGACTATATTATGAATGGCGTAGATCATATATATGGGATATCCGAAAACAAGCCAGATGGAGGGATAGTAGCAGGGGAAAACTAATTCCTATCCGAGAGCCGTTCTCTTTTCAGTAAAGTCGGAGGTTTCTCATAAAGTAATATGCTTTCCTGAAACAAATATAACAAATAAAATTGTTGAAATACGAGAAAGATAACAATTGAACTAGTGCTATTTCGAGCTCAGGTAATTAAGAGTCCAGGCCCCGGTTGTTCAAAGGCTGGATAACGCTATCCACTGGATAAATCACTATCTAGCGGATAGCGTGGTTTGTTTTGTTAACACTTATCCACTGGATAGCAATTTATCCAGTGGTAAGCGTTATCCAGCTTTTGAACAACCGGGGCCAGATGTAAAGTATGTAACATTTTAATCATGATTATCCAACTTTGCTACGTTTCCACGGGTATATATTAATGAAAATTGTGGATATTTTGCCTTTTAGATCCAAACGCGTTAACAGAAACCGTTACGCCGGTGGTGCTTGGTCACTGGCTTAAAGAAAAGCCAGCAAGTGGGCCTCGTGGATGTTGGGAGCCAAACGAATCGAAACACAACTTGTGGGCCTTTCCGGAAGGAAAAACAGAAGCTCTCTACGAATTTATTGTGTGTCACTACAGCTAGCCATCTGACTATGTCATTGTTGTGCAGAATTCAGTGACAGGTGAGACTTAGAACGTACCTTAATTGCATCACACAGCATCTTAGCTAGCGAGGCAATATTTCACTCCCATTATTTAGTTCTAACATCATGTTCATTGGGCGCCTCAAGTATGGTACTTTCCAATTTTTAGACTACGCCAACCAGAAGAAGAATAAGTCAATTTTGTTTCCCTTCAGTAACACATAATTGTAAAATTAAGCTTAAAACTCGATCCTTCTATCCCATCATTCTTAGCACATCACTGTCCAATATATAATATTATATAAAACTTCTGTGTTAAAGATTATAGGATTTATCATTAACTTAAATGTTTTCTTTTGTAGGCTCGGCAATAAAGGCTACAGTCAAACTGGGAAGGCATTGCATTTTTCCTGAAGCGAGACAACTGATACGAGAGAAAATTCTAAGGGAAATCAAGACATACCAAATATAGAGCTGTTTAGAACATATTTTGAGTCCTATAAAAAGTGAAGACACGTCTTAAGAAATCTTTAGAAATTCTCTTAATCTACCTAATTAGTCGGAAATCAGACTTTCTAACAAATTAGAACTAGTTTATAATAGGTTTAAAGTCGTAAACAGAGCGCAGAAAAACGATGCACCCTTAGTATCTCAGAAATACAAGCACAAAACCGTCGTTGGGATAAAGCGAAGATAACAATCAACGGTTCCTTCTCTTAAATTCGATATCGCATAATTTCAAAGTACTCAAAATACGTATCATACTCGATTGTTGTCAGATAAGGTAAAAGTTAAGTTTCTCAATAACCTTAGAATTTCAAACTCAAGCAAAGGGTTCTTACCCTCTTTCAAGTTCTTCTGCAAGCCCCAAAACACCAGTTCTGAATTTGGCGCCCATGTTCGAAAATGTTCGTTAACGTTTAATTATCGACAAAAATCATCGCAACATCCGTATCCTTGATATGGATGTTATACCACAGGTCTGTGGTATGGATGTTATACCTCAGCTCTGAAGTATGGATGTTACACCACAGGTCTGTGGTATGGATGTTACACCTCAGCTCTGAAGTATGGATGTTACACCACAGGTCTGTGGTATGGATGTTACACCTCAGCTCTGAAGTATGGATGTTATACCACAGGTCTGTGGTATGGATGTTATACCTCAGTTCTGAGGTATGGATGTTATACCTCAGGGCTGCGGTATGGATGTTATACCTCAGCTCTGAAGTATGGATGTTATACCACAGGTCTGTGGTATGGATGTTATACCTCAGTTCTGAGGTATGGATGTTATACCTCAGGGCTGCGGTATGGATGTTATACCTCAGCTCTGAAGTATGGATGTTATACCACAGGTCTGTGGCATGGATGTTATACCTCAGCTCTTAAGTATGAATGTTATACCACAGGTCTGTGGTATGGATGTTATTCCTCGGCTCTGAGGTATGGATGTTATACCACATGCGGATTAGGCCTGTGGTATGTACGCTATACCTCAGGTCTGTGGAATGGATGTTACGACAGATATAAGGTATGGATGTTACACCTCAGAATTTTCCACTTTGAACCTTACAGTCATAAACTATTTTCAGAGCCTTGTTTTTGATGGAAATATTGTATTCGATTATTATACCTGTTGAGCGTATACACAAATACTGAAGGTTTTGTGTTTACGATTTGACGTCGAAAATGATAGTATATGAAGTAGACATTAATTAAGCTTGAAAATCATCATATAAAATGGGGTATAATAAATACTACAAATTTAATTTAAAATTTATCATTAAAATTAGACAATTTTCCATCATCATGAAAATTGCAATACGTAAATGCATTACACGTTAGTTAAAACAGATGAAAAATAGCACACAACGTTTATAGTGTACGAGAAAAACAAGAAAAAATAACGGCAAACTCCCAGCAGTATGTGAATATGGCATGAATCAAGCCAAATTTCATTCGTAGTATGTGAAATACCCATAAAAGAAGCCATAAAACGGTTTAAAATTAAAAGTTCACATTTCTTTGATCAAGTTCGTTTCTAAATGATTGAGTGTTTAAACTCAGTGATTTATGCGTATTGCAAATGAAGAGAGTCCTTAAACAATCACACTTCGGAAAAGTATTTATCCTGCTTTTGTTTTTTGTTTGTAGAGTTCCTGGCCATTAGTAACAGTCAAAAACCGAGTGACAAAAATACAATGAGAAAACTCATCCCACTAACAATTTGAAATGTGGAATCAAACTTTTCGCAGAATTAAGAATTTGAAGAGTCTCAAAGCGATTATTTTAAAACTTTAAAGAGGGCGCCCAATAGACGAAGGATCCTTCTCCTTTTTCTCAATAATTTCGAGAATAGCTAGCTTTCTTTTGAGAAAAGGGCATTTGTCGTTTTTCAAAATAATCATTTGCACACACTCACTGTATCCGTTTTTCAGTAATTACTGTTGCCCAAGTCACATTAAAAATTTTTCTGTCTCCTTTAGTATGCAGAATAGATGTTTTGATTACACCACTAATAAGACACATAAAAATATCACTCGATTCTGATTGGCTGAGAGTAGTGTAGTTCAAGCACACCAGTGCACAAATTGTACCAAAAAGTTTTTGATTCACATAGAGGGGAGTCTCGTGGAATTTCTTAGTCGACCCCAGTCTACTGCATCACACCTTTTTGCTCGAACCCACTCGTTTCATCGCCCTACGTATAAAGCGTCCTAGTTTATCGATATTCTTGTTTAATATACATGTAACAGTCACCGAGTTATACTACAACAACATTACACTGCTCACTCTCGGGTTCTATCGACTTTATACTTGACTCTTGGCTTCGTCCGTCGACAACTGTCACCCATTATAGTACACCACTAAATTTTCTACTATTCTTATTGCCGGGTTTAAATAGATCGCGTGACGCTATAGTGTTCATCCGCGGAAAGACACTATCAGCCCACAGTGCCCGTCCGTGGTATATACCCGGATGGATAGCAGTCTTCCGTGAAAATATTTCTGTAAAGAACTGGGCTTATCGAAAATAGAAAATTCAAATTTTATTAAGTGGGTTTTTTTCTGTTTGCTTTTTCAAATTTTTCGTCTAGGAAAGTTGAAAATAATCCAATCTAATTTTTGAATTGGCGTGAGGAAGAAAACTTAGTGGTGAACAATGGAGTCTTTAGGTCTAGGAACTATCGCATGTTCTGATGGTTGCCCCTTGGAAATTTGATTTTCTTAAAACTAGCATATTTGCCATGGAAGCTTCGCTTAAAAGGCAACTATTTGTTTTAAGAACATCAAATTTCCGCGGGGCAACTATCAGGCGATAGTTCCTTGACAGAAACACTCTATTGTTTAAATAGAACAATAACAACAACAACAACAACAACATTTCATTATTAAATACGAGCATCTAGCTCATAGTCCTATTTTTAGCTAGCTCACCAATGGCTGAAATAAACGAAAGCTATTCAATGGGAGATTGACTGGCTGACAGGAGGTTTCAATTTGACTGAGGCAAATTAGGTACATTTTTCCGAGATGTGATGAGAATGCTCCCTCAGGAGGACTGGGCTGTAACAGGAGCCCATTACCCGGAGCTTCCATATCAACTGTACCCTTGAGTCAACCCTGTCCCGTATCTTTTTATTTTTAGAACTGTGATATCTGCGGGAGTTCTTTAATTTCCCACGAAATCACGCTGACGTCCGCATAACATCCTAAAAATATGATAAGCTTTCCTTGTTTTCCGCCATTATTGAAATACTTTCGTGTAACCTCTTTGTGACGTATAACAAAAGAGGGTCACGACTTTTTTATGATTGGCTATAATTAAAACATCCGCGAGAATCCCCGTGGGAGGTGCTTCTAAAAATAAAAAGTCACGGGACAGGGTTGATTCAGATGGAAGCTACGGGTAATGCACTCCTGGCTGTAAGTAACAATAGGCCACGTTCGATATATCAATATTCAAGCATGGCTCCGAGGCTTTCGGGTCAAAATTGCAAATTTTTCAAGTTTCTTTTGTTCCTCAATTCCCAAGAGAGACTTAGATACAAAGAAAAGAGCACCAAATATGGATGTTTGACCCGAAAGCCTCGGAGCCATGTTAGAATATTGATATATCGAACGTGGCCTATTCGCCATGCAGGTTAGTAATAGGCCATTTCCGAGTTCTCCTGTGCCTCCATTTCAGAATGAGTCTAAGTGTGAATCCTTTCATGTGAAACTGAGTTCTGCATGCAGTTTCATTTTCATGTAAATCAAAGTCATTTTCTCAAGAATGGTTTTACATTTAGCCTCGCTTTGAAACAGAGGCACAAGGTAACTCGGAAATGGCGTATTGACAAGTGATAAAGAAACTTGTAACCTGACTATACGAGGAACTGAATAAAAGAAAAACACTGATTTTTTTTACACATCTGCACCCTGGGAAAGTCACCGTAAGGCATGGTTAGTGCAATTAACAACCGCAGAGGATGGCATTCGATGTTCATTTTGAGTTGTGGGTGGCTGATGCCAACATTCATTTTCCACTCGTTTACTTCGACGTGAAAAATCTTCCTATAGCTGGCCAAACCTCTCAAGAACACGTCGCAAGCGGTCTATGGAAAGAAGTGTGTAAGTGTCTTCCTCTACCCCTACCTGGAGAGTCTTGAGATAGTCATATCGCTCAAAGTGACCGAAGAAACGATTGACAAAAATTTCCAGTGGCCACTCCACCGTTAAATCAAAAAACTCAGGATGAGGCCAAGGGCTACCTGTGATGGTTTTGATTCGCTCGTTAACAAATTCGGGATATCCTTGAAAGCTTTCCAAAGCCCGAAGTCTTCGGGCATAGCCTAGTATACCACTGAAGGCACGCCGAAAGGTATCGCAAATGTGATCTAGGTAAAGTGACAAAGGTGGATTTTCCTCAAGCTGCCGAATAAGAATTTTCAACTTTTTTCCATTTAAGGTGGCTGAACACAGTTTTTGATACCTCTGTTTCATTTACCTTTGTTTCTAAAACCCTTGATCCTTTGGTCACCAAAAATGGCAACAAGCAAGTTAACAACACAAACTTCAACTTTTTGATAATTAAACTGTCGTATGTGCCGTTGCCATGGCAACATGATTAATTATAAACAGGCGCTTAAAATCGGTTTTGTTTATTTGCAGAAAATCTAGTCATTAGATTTTCTTTATAATTTGCATGGAACAAGCTTGTAACGATACTCACATGTTAGCGCTATTTTAATAATAATTTAACAAACAGATCTTTAATTATCCCTCGTTGAAGGTTCACTGGCATATCTTGAATTTCCTTTGTTAAATTTTAATTATTTTGAATCCTCCAGTTAATTATTTCCTAAAGTATTTTCGCTCTAAATTTCGTGAAATTCTAATGAGTGGTTCTCGAGAAATAGGCGTATCTCCGAAAGTCAATTTTTCACTCAATCGCAATTTTTTCGACTTACTACGCATGCGCTGCATTTAACTGGGTTCCTTCGGCAACAAACAAAAGCTGAAAATTGCTGGGTTCTTTGCATCGTTACCTTTTCTAACATATCTTTGTAATAAAAGACTAAAGCCATCAATACACTGCGTTTAATTATAGAGAAAAATAACACAGATAGTGCGGGTGTTGAGTAAATAAAATGATCGCTCTATTGACGACATCAGGTTTGTTTTTTGAAATCCTTGTGCACGTGCTGAATTGCATCAGCAAAAGCACGCGCGAAAACTGTGTTCAGTCACCTTAAAAGTGGTTGAAATGTGCGAATTAATGATTTCATGCAGGCAAAGGCTCCCTAGATTTCTTTTTGTCGCATCGACATTAAATTAAGCACACCTTGTTGTATCCAGTTTACCAGTGCCCTTTTAAGGCTTCGTATGTTAAACTGGCTCCTTTCAGGAGCAAAAGTTGTAAGATGTATGGGTTTTGTTTTATGATTGCACTATGCAACAAGCTGCCTCCTGACGGCTTACATTTCTCGAATGATGCGCCATATGAAAGAAGAAGATAAACAATCATTTCATTCTTACTTAACAAAGGGTACAAATCGTTTATCTCGGTTGCTAAAAAAACTGTAACTGTTTGGGCGCGATTGACGTAACATTTTCACAGGCCACTACGAGCGGTGTTTTTCCGTTATTGTCTCGTTTATTGACAGTCGCATTTCGTTGAAGGAGAACGTGGACAGCATCAGCTAAACCGTTGTGGGCAGCAATATGCAACGCTGTTCGTCCGTTTATATCAACAGCATCAATGTCTGACCCTCTAAAAATCAGAACGAAGAGTGTGTCTAGCCAGGGGAGAAGGTCTAATACGATTACCGTCATTAAAAAATTTGGTCAAATGACCTCTTCGGTCATTCACAAATGCTTGTGTAAAAATCAGATTTGATTTTACATTAAGAATCGAGTAGTGTAGTGGCGTCTACCATAATCATCAACAGCAGTGAGGTTTGCTTTCCAGTAAAGCAGATGGTCAATAACCTCCACAGCCGCACACGTCGCCGCACTGTGACGAGGAGTAGATCCGTTCAGAGTTTTGCTGTTGATATCACCACCAGCCTTCGGGTGAGATAAAACCTGAACAAAGTTTCGCTTATTATGACAAACTGCAACGTGGAAAGGTGTTACCCTACTACAATCCTGGATATCTACTTTTGCCCCCTGAGAATGAGGGATATTCCGAGGTCTACATTGCCATACCGTGCTGCAAGATGTAGAGGAGTGTATCCACAATGACAGATATCTTTGTGATAATCAATGGATTCCTGAACGCTATAGCATGCCAGATCTGAAATTCTTACCCACTTGCTGCCAGTGATTACAGTTCTGGCCCCAGTTGTTCGAAGGTCGGATAGCGCTATCCACCGGATAAATCGTTATCCAACGGATAAGTGTTAACAGAACAAACCACGCTATCCACTGGATAGTGATTTATCCGGTGGATAGCGTTATCCACCTTTCGAACAACTGGGGCCTGGTGAATAATTTGCTGTTGTTTTTCGAGCAAAATTTCAACTAGTTTTTCATCGTTTCTGCGAACAGCTTCGTGTAGTGGAGTTCTTGCGGTATAATCATAGCAATTCAGCGCACTTGTTTCTTCAGAAATAAGTATAGAACAACATTTTTGTGTCCAGATGCAACAGCAGCATGCAGGGCAGTTTGACATAAAATTAAATGTTTGTCATCGAACATTTCCCCAATACCATCGTCTTCTAACTCTTACCATTGTCGTTCCAAGTCGACAGCACACCTCGCAGTCTCAACAGGGCAAATTAATAAATTCATATCATTAATACAGTTGTCTTTTGCCCAAAAATCAAACTCTGTACTTTGTAGTCGGCTTTTTGTCTCGAACCAGTAAAACGAGCCATCGCTTCTCAGGCATGTATCTTTTACGCCGGCCTTTAAAAGCAATTTCACTACTTCGAGTCTATTGTTTGCCGCTGCATGCGATGAAGGGTGGTTTGATCTGCAACTGCACCTGCTTCGTATAGAGCTTTAACAACCTCGACATGGCCATTTTCAGCCGCTAACTGAATTGCAGTCTGATAAGCACTATTAACTGCTGAAATGGAAGCATTATTGTCAAGGAGAAAACGAACAACGTGTATGTGCCCCCCATGGGCGGCAGCGTGAAGCAAGCTGACGCCGAAAAATCTTGGTGATTTGGATAGAAATTCTGGCATGTACACATTTATGTCGGGAATATGAAATCTACCAGAGCCTTTGTTTGCTTGCTCGCAGGCAGCCTTCCAATCCTTTTTGTACATGGCGATGACTGAGTTTTTGTCTTCAGATTAACTTTGGCTCCCCTTGTCACCAACAATGCCAAGTTGTCAACAAGTCCATGTTCTGCTGCTAGAGACGCAGGCGTTTTTCCGTGGTCGTCAACACAATCAATAAACCTAAAACGCCGCAATATACGTTCTAGTACATCTGTACTATTAATTGTTGCTACAAAATGAAACAGAGTTCTGTTGCTTAGTGGGTCTGAAGTATTGACAGTCTGCGACGGGAAATGCAGGAACTTTTGAACATATGCTTCTTTCATTCCTCCATAAGCAATGTGTTGCGCTAACGTAAGAATGTGCTTGGACAATGTAGACGCATCTCCATCCCTAATGAGACTAAAGAAGTAATCGCAGAACATTTCGTGGCCCGCCTTTTTACTGACGCGAATTTTTTATTGCTGTTACTTGCAAGCCACTCTGCTAAAGACAAGTGGTACTGTATTCGTCCAATCTACTTTGAAATTCATTTCCTCATCAAGGTCCCCGTCTTTCGTTTTAAAAATATCAAAGAGCTCTTTTTGTGTTAATGGTTCTAACGTAGCAACGAGTAGTTCCAGCAAACGTCGAACAGTTTTAAAGCTCCCTATAGTAGTATGAGGATAAAGCCTTTCAAAATAACCGTGGTACAGCCCTCCTAAGGTTTTTGGCAATGTACAAGCATTTTTTTTTTAACAGAGATACTTTATTTCAATACTACAAAACACATACATCTCATAATACACTATCCTTATTACAATACCGAATTACTTAACACATACCTACCCCCCCCCCCCCCATCCCCCCCGGAATCCTTTCTCAATTAAACAGAAACAGAAAAAGGAAAAAAATTGTTACAACGATTCAAAGGTCGTCCACTTTTCTCTTAAAAACTTCATATTGTTGCTAGTACGCGCAATATAGAGTTCTGTTTCGTATTTCAATTGAACTTTCAATTTAAACGCCATAACATTTGGCAAGGTTTGATTCCTTCTGCAATCCCATAAGTAGAGTTTTGCAATAATAAGAAGATAGTTAAGCAAAAGGCAAGATCTTGTTACGATACCTACAGTTATATCCTTTTTAGTAAGACAAAGTCTCTCCTTCGTGATGGAAAACCAATACTGTTCAAATTCATTCCTGAACTTTTTCAAGTGTGGACAAGTATGTATAGTATAGTTTTTTTGTAATGAATAAGCATTGCTTAAGTTACGTCTTGAGAGTTCACAATGAAGAAGTACTTCTTTAACAAACAGAAAGTTTCCTTGGCTTTTCTTTAACAAAATAGAGACCATGTTTGAAGTTCTTTTCACTGTGTCGTCTCCAAGCCAAGAAGGAATGGCTTGATAAATTTTCGAGGTTAAAAAAAGCTCAATGTCTTCAAGATTTCTTGAGTCTTCTGGATCGATGATTAACTCTTTTATTTTGCTGGAATGGAAAGCAACGTCAGATTGATTTCGCGAAGTCATTATAAACTTCAACCATGGCGGAAACCGTGGAATCTTGTTGTGTTTTTTTTTTTAATCAGATACACGATGCTATGACCTGTTTCGCCT
>JAHPZR010020064.1:5000-22157 GCA_019787425.1 Platygyra sinensis
TTGGCAAAAAATAGTTTAGAAACCACGTGAATGATCTGTCACGAAAAATCTGAATTTTGACACAGGGAATTTTTAATAATAAAAAACGATTTACGGCGAATTACGAAATCGCCTATATCAAAATTTCATTAGAACAGTGCTGGCAGAAGGGATTTAATATTGATTCGTAGTGGGCAAACGATGAAACAATCTAACGACTGGTTTTTTTTAAATACACAAAAAACCATTTTAAAGCCTTGTTTTTAACCAGCCCTGGCAACAGCACACACCCTAGCCAAAATGTACTTCTGTGGTTAACCTTAGCTCTTACAAAAAACGGGCGCCAAAGCATAAATACTTTAAAAGTATTTAAGTAATGGTGAATTAGGTATAGGCACTTGAAAAGTGTGTTCGGCCACCTAAACAAACAGACGAGCCTGCGTATTCTGTGACTTAACAGTAGCATAATTCACATCAAAGGCTTGATAAAGAGATCGAAGCGCACAAGGTGACTGAAGATGCCTTGAAAACTGCTCAGTGGCAACTTTCTGAAAAAGAAGGGCAGCTAGTGGCAAGAAATCAGGAATTAAGAACATAGAAGCTAAACTACTGGAGCGAATCAAAGAGTGCCAAGAACTGACGGATGCCTTGGAATCAGCTAAATACAACCTTGAACAAGTGACCCTCTCAAAGATGGACTTGAAGATGGCCAAGAAAACAGAACTGGTTTCTAAGGAGAAACGTATGAAAAGGTAATGGTTTTAATTATCCACAGAAACATGTAGTGTTGAAATGACGTTTTAACCTGCTTAAGTTGTCAGAAAACATTTCAATTTTCTCACATCAGAACCTGTGCAGATTTTAATACATTTTTCCATTTATCTTGCAATTAAGACTAAATTACTCAGTCCCCTCCTGGATGTTGCATGTAACTAACATTAAGGGTCTCGGGGAAACAAAACTCACTGTTTTCTCTGGGGCCAGTCATTAAGTGCTTATTGTCTCTTGCTTCTTGGGATACTTACTGTACACCTGGGTGGAAAGAGGCACTGTGGTACCGTGAAACACTGTGAGTATAATGTATCAGCCCGCACAAGAACACAACCCAATATCTTAAGCCTCGACCCAGACCGCCTCTCCCGGAATCCAGCGCACTAACCATTAGCCTCTTCCAGGCGTTCAGCAAGTTAAAGGGCAGCGCAAAAATGGCGAGAGAAAAAAAGGGGAGACGCGCGGAGAGCGAAATCATTTTCTCGCCGCGCTTCTGACCTATTTTCGCTAGCTGTACTTGTATTGTAATCTTTTCTCTTTAGGATGTAGCTGAGATCCGCATCCAGTTACGAATCTCAGAGGCAAAGTGTTCTGAAGTTGAATCGGAAATGAAGACACGTTATGAAGAAATGTTGGCCCAACATCTGCAAGAACTGAGGAATGAACTTGAGACACGTCACAATTCAAAGGTAAAGATATTTACACAGCTTCTTTTACAATCCACATCACAATTGCAGATGCAAGACTGTGAAATACAGTGCAATTTCTTGTTACGGACACCTCTCTTTTAGAACAAAAATTCACTTCTTAATGTTATCTCAAGAAGCCAGATTCTTCTAATGCGAACATTCATCTTTGCACCTTATTCGTGAAAGATGAAGGGAGTCAGGGGAGTATCTTAGACCTGCGGTTTCAAGCACCGAGAAATTTGGAGAGGATTAAGAGTTTCTATTCCCTAAAAAGGCCTTATTTCCAACGGTTATTCCCTCTCACAACCCGTTGTGTAATTTTAATTTTGCTCATGTGGACAACCTCGGCAGTTTTTAATACACGCATTTCCCGTAGTCCCGTTCAACTCCTCGACCAGGTCAAACAAACAGCCAACCTGCGTTGGACGTTACCCACCAGTTGGGATTCTTAATAGTTTATATTCTATAGGCCTGCGTAGCTTGGCGGTTTGAGCAATTTTTTAAGCAATTTAAGCGCGAGCTCACCGAGCGATGAACCAGCGTTAACAGTGAAACAAGCGGGAGAGTGGTGAGTTGATTTTCTCCCAGGCTTCTCGCGGCTTCGCTGCTCGTTAACGCGGCTTTGGTGCTTGTTATCTTACAAAAAACCGCCAAGCTGCGCAGGCTAATGTTCTATTTTATTTTCAGTGTCTCCACTTACAACACAGTATGGTAAATACATTTCACACTTAAGTCAAGACATTTATTGTTAATTAATATATTAATCAGTTTATTGATTATCCTTTGCTGAGCCCAAAACTTTAGCCTGTTCCAGGCTCTTGGTCATTAGGGACGATCGAAAAAGCGGGCGGGCGATGAGCAGGGCCTGGGAGACTGATCCCGCTCGTCGTCCCAACTGACCAAGAGCCTGGGACAGGCAAACGGAACTTCAGCTTGTAATAAATCTTAAGAGATGGTTACTGCATCAATATTGTTTTTTTTAGTATGAAGAGTTGCAGCAGAAGTCTTTTAATACTAGCTATGGCAGAGTTAACAACTTTTCGAGAAGAGAAAAGAACTTGGGCTATAATGTCGAAAATCTCAGATTAGATCTGAGCCAGTGTCAGTCCAAGGTAATACTTAGTTCTTATTAACCGAGCAGGAGGTCTGTATGGGAGAATCTTGACCGAGGTCGTAAGTACAGACCGTCTGCACACACGACCTAGGCCAAGATTCTCTCATACAGACCGAGATGTTTATTATATGGCAAAAACAGGAACAATTTAATTCGTTTAATGCAAATGATTTGTACTAACTGACGTTTTGCTTCCGAACGGCGATGAGCCGAATTTAATTCTTCCAAAGTTTGCTCGTCCTCTTTCATACTTTTTTTCTCATCTGCCTTTTGGCAGTTACATAAACAGTATTATTATTCATTCAAAATATATCCCCGTTTCTGATTGGTTAAAACCACACGCATAATTCACTATAACCAGCTTCTGTTCACCAAATTTGGAAAGAATCTTCGTCATATTGAATCAATGACATCAAAAGTGAAGCCTGCTGAAAATTATTGAGCCGATGACGTCAAAAGTGCAGCCCGCTGCAGATTATTGAACCGTTGACCGAGAAAACCTAGGGACAAGATTGTGTTATTTTTGGTGAGCAGAAAAACAAAGAACGAAATGGCGAAACTCCTTCAAGAACGGGGAAATATTTTGAATGAATAATAACGCAGTTATTGAATTCGGCATTCGTAGGATATGAAGAATTCTGCAGATCTCGGAGGGTGTTATCCACCTCGGCCTTCGGCCTCTGTGGATAACATCCTCCTTGATCTGCAGAATTCTTCATATCCTACTCAGCTTCATTCAATAATTGCTAATTGTTAGATGAAAACAGTCAATGAATTTGCATTTTAGTTTGCAACTTTTTCACTTCAAAACATTACCGGTCTAGATGGGAAAATCTAGACCGCAGTCAATATACATTTCTCTTGATTTCAGCCAATCAAATTCGTGAATGTTGTAGTACCCAGGCCTTGTGAGACAGAGCCATATAATAAAGAAATTTATTACATGGCTTGTGTTCGTCACGGTAGCCGATATAAGGTGTGCTCTGATTGGCTCATCCTCCTATCACCAGCCTGCAAAAACTTTTTGACCTTGATCGTTTCTGTCTTACGAGAAAATCTCAAGCCTCGGCCTTGCTGTATCGCTCGGACAATACGGAAAGGTCTCGCTTTGAGATTTTCCCGTAAAGACCGAGCGATCGAGGTAAATATATAGTTAATAAGTTTAGTTTCCACTTTTGAAGATCTTCAACCAGGATGTGTGACAGTTTTACTGATTTTCTTGTTTGGTCGTTTCTATACTATTTGCAATTCCTTTGTTTCATAAGAAATACTTTTATATGCTCTGAAGTGGGACTAGTTTCCGTATAATTGTTTTATTGTACATTGAACGCAAAAACTTGGAAGTCTTGCTTCTGCTTCTTCACTGACGTCAAGCAGCCCAAATCGCGCGAAGTTGACATGATTACCCTTGGAAATCATGCACTGCGGTCATACATGAGTTATTATACATTGAACTCTCTAACTCTTTTCTGACTGGCCGAAAGCAAACAGTGAATTTTCGAAATCAGCGTCCGTGACGTCATAACTGCAGATTATACAATAATCATATCAAGAACACTCAAGGTCACGGGTTATCAAGTCATGTATGACCGCACTGCATGATCTCTAAGGGTAATCATGTCAAGTTCGCGCGCTTTGTGTTGCTTGCCGTCAGTGCAGAAGCAAAACAAGACTTAATTTTTTTTTCGTTCAATACACAATAAAACAATTAGATTCGGTTTTTGTGATATCCAGATATTCATAGTCTCGGTAAGTGTTATCAGCCTCAGCCTTCGGCTCTGCCTGATAACTTTTATCTCGACCTTGCCGACATTCAGCCTTTATCTTTGGACTATATAACAATTATTCCATGAGCCCGCGTTGGATATGAAGTGATAAAATAACCAACGAGCGCGTAGCGCGAGTTGGTTACAATCACTTCATATCCAACAAGGCGAATGGAATAATTGTTTTAGTAATTCTCAAACCGGGTTTTGCCGCCGATTTTTATTTCCACAATTTTACAAAGCGAAACATTTACAGCGGTTATCAGTCACACGCGCCCTTCAACGATTTTTTTGCCATTTCAAAAACTAAGGTTTGGTGGACGTCAATCAAATGTATCCATGACAATAGTCGTGTTCATTTCGTGTCAGTTTCACGGCCATGTTCGATCGTCGTTAGATCAGGAATAATCGCTCAGTTATTATGACAAAGTAATTTGCAATTTCGCTGAAATGGAGGGCTATTATGAAGAGAGAACGTGGTTTGTCTTTGAATTGCATAGCAGAAACACTTTCTGCGAGCGAAACGTTTGTGAAGAAGGCGGCGTACGAAACAAAACTAGAGCCGTAAGCGATCCGCCAAAGAAAGTCAAAGAAACGAAGATACAAGGTAGCTGAAAAAGTTGGCTTCTGAAATGATTCGCTTTATGTGGAGATTGACTTTTTATCAGCTTGTTATGGATGTAGATTATTTTCGCCGCAGAAATTCTTGTCATTCGCCTTGCTAAAACATAATCCATGCAGAGATCTATCCTGACGAGTTTCAAGCGTGGCTGGAACACCAGACAGGCAAATTGTATGCAAAGCAAACCGTCAGCAGAACCTTACGGCAAGTAGGATTGTCAGTAATAAAAAGGTAATGAAAGCCGCAAGAAATTAGCAGTTAGATTTTTGTAGTTCATTCTGTAATAAAGGTTCTTATTTACAATTAGTTCATTCTCATGTTGTCGTTGTACACTGTTTGTAAATTTGCAGCTTCAAAACATTGCCCGTTAGCGAGACGAACGAAAAGGCGCTTCAAACGATTTTATAAGTCTTACTTCTCAGTTTCTGTTTATCGCGAGTCAAGTAAAAATGAAAGACTCAGAGCAACTCGGATACTCCGAGAATTGACACTGAAATAATGGTTCTGGAAACTCCGCTCGCCGTTATTGTCATGGATACATTTGATTGACGTCCACCAAAACGTAGTTTTCGAGATGGGAAAAAATCGTTGGAGGGCGCGTGTGACTGATAACCGCTGTAAAACTTGGCGCACTATTTTCCATATGACGTAAACTCCGACTATTGGCTCATAGTCGGAGTTTTTTAGCCAATCAAAAAACTCCAGTCATTTGAGAACACTCGAGAAATGTAGAAAACACTCGCCTGCGGCTCGTGCTTTCTACATTTCCCTCGTGTTCTCAAATGTCTGTCGTGTTTTAATCACAGTGTAATACACGGCTTAGGCTTCTTTATTTGTTAAATTTTAAATGAATATCGAGACTAAAATTTGCGAAATTGCGAAATTTTCTTTCTTTTTTTTTTTTTAAAAAGAATGTTTTAATAATAGATCCGAGACTGAGATTTGAAAAGAATATATTTTTTTTGTATTGAAATTTGTAAATACAATACAATTATATGTTTTTAACTAAACCATATAAAAATTGTTCCTAAAATACACGAAAAACAGCATTAGTTGTTATCTTCGATCGAATAACATATCTGCAAGTAGTTTTGTGTTTCATACTACAGTCTGGCTCTAACTGAAATGACTTCAACGCCATCAAAGTAATGATTAAAACAGATTATTTGACGTTTTGTTGTCATGGTCTAATTTTTATTCCTATAATCTAACAATATCCACAAGAATATTTTCAGTCTATTAAAAATCGACAAAAGAAATAGGAATTTTCAGCCTGGGCCCGAATAAACATTCTTATAAAAAGAGTGTATTTAGAAATAAAAATGTGTAAATTTGTTGTTAAAGATCTCAGAATGCAAGCTTGACGCGGAAGATTGAAGACTTAAAAAAAAAAAACTGCGTGTAGGCGCGAAAAGGAGGTCTGATGAAATCGTCGCTCAGAAAGATGCTGTCATCAAAGAATGCAAATTGTGAATTGTAAAAAACCATGAATATGACGAAGAACTGATGCCGGAAGTAAAGAAAGCGCTGGATATGGATATCAAAGACTACAGAAGAGGATGATACAAGACGAAGAAGGAAGGTGTGGCAAACTAAACATGCTGTTAACAATTCATTTAAGGAACACCTGTGAAGCCTTACAATCTCAAACAAGATTTTGTCACTCTTCAGTGTAATATGGCCTACGATAGTTTGTGTTTATTGTACGTTTTATTAGAAAGGAAACTGTGTGCATGCTTTATTTTCTACTTTCCTCAAATGGAGTCAGTTAACTTTGTTACCGTTAGAATTTGAGAGCATCATATCGAGCAAAATTAGCTCTTTCCTATTGCTGAGTAAAAACGTTACCATGGGAAACATTTCCAGGATTCCATGAGGCACATTCATAGACCAAGTGAAGTAAAAAGTTTCAGTCGTCATGACAACCGTCCACCACCTTACATTTGTGATTTGTCTTTTCGCAAGCAGATGAATAATCTGAACACATTTCCATCTTGTCGCAAACAGGCTACCTCTGAATGGGTGATTGGTTAAAAATATGCTACCTGGTAAACTAGGCCTAAGGAACCACTTATAGGTGGTCTATATCAACCAGTATAGCTTTCCCTCGTGTTATCTGCCTTGGCCAGTATAACCTGGTCTACTAAATACGTATCTAATGATAAAATGTCATGTTTCAGGTTGGAACATTAATAAACGCAAGCGTAAGCGCATTGAATTCGAGGGAACGGCATGTATTCAGATTGAGGAGGCAAACAGCGATGGAAAATTTGTGAAGTTGGTCAACAGTGGAACTAAAGTAAGTAATTTCAGGGTTTCTAAATACGTGGCGCTTCAAGTTTCCCATCCAGATAACAGGTGCCTTGTGGACGAGAATTTCAGTCACCCAGTCAGAATGAGCCCGCGGTATTTTTTTGGATGTTGCTGATCGACTGGTCGTTTCCTCGCAGCGGTGAAACAAAAAAAGTGCAACGCTACATCATGGTTTTTGTTGCCTCAAAGTTTGCAAGAGAGAGTTGATTCGAAAATGTTCAGGACTTTTGTAAGGAATCGTTTTGAAAAGGGTGGTGGAAAACAAAACACAAAAAAAATAGATAAATAGGTAGATTACAAATAGCAATCATTACCAGGAGCCATAATCAGGGACGGAGACCGTAAGTCTTGGGATGCGCGCGGACCCATGATATGGGACAATTTTTCTATTTTTAGAACAAATTGCGCCATCCTGACGTCATATATCCGCGCTGATCCACGCACGTGTCTTGGGCTCTCGCGTGGATGTTGTCACGTTGTGTGATGAAATTGTGAGAGTTACGAGATTCTCTTGCCGATTTTTCACAGCGATGGCAGGGAATAAGGCAGGGAAGAAGAACCCGGACTCTTCTATGTACTTTTATGCTCTGGTTGAATTGAAAAGGTGCGTTTTTCAGGGTCGAGAATTTCTTTAATTTCGCGCTGTGAATGAATAAAAGCCGCTCGCCGGCTATTTATACGCGTAAACTATTGTGTTTGTTTTGTAGAGGAAAGTTCTGTAAGAAAACTGTTTACTCCGGTATCGAGTTAATTTGTGAGTTTGCCAAACAATGCTTAATCATAACCAAAACCTGTTTTTGATAGTTTCTTATTGTTTCTGCTCGTTTGGCAAGTTTGCAAAAGTTTTTGAAAGGCAAGTTTGACGCGTACGAGTAGTTCATTTGCATAGTGCAGCGCGTGCACCTTCAAGTCCGAGTCGGTGTTTTCAGATTGTGAACAAATCGTGAAAAAGATTTGTTTCGTTGTCTTTTGTGCTGAGATACTACAACAATTTTCACCAACGTTCGCCAAAAGGCTACTAACATCATGTGTATTTCTTTCACATAGTGAAACTTTACGCTGCGAAAATAAAATAGACAAGGAGTTTTGACTCAATCGAAATCTTTAGCCGAGTCGTAACTTTTCTGATTATTTCTGCTGTATTCCCATATTTTCAGCTAAGCCTTTAACATGTTCTCAAACATTAATCAACCTTAAACATATTCAAAAACTAGAGATATTATATATGAGTTCGATGTACGTTTTCACACCAAAGTGCGAAGTCCAATTCGTCACGTTTTACTAGCTGTGCAAAACACGCATCGGCGGGCGCTCTCACTCATCGACAACAGACAGTTTATTACATTTTTACACAAACAAAACTAAGCAGCATCTACGGACATAAACCTATTGTTACTTATTGGGCCTAAACGCTGCTATATCCAAACATATCCAACTAGTTTTTTTTCTGTGTTGTGGAAAAGCTGTTAATCTTCTTCTTCATATGTGATAATTAGATTGGAGTAATGTGAAGTTCTTGCAAAAGCAGTAGCGGAACTCGATCAGCGATATAAAGCGGGACATACCTAAATTCGGCACTGTCTTCACTCAAACTGGAGCAACTTACGGCGAAAATGCTTAAGCAAAATTCCAACAACCATAAAGGCGTTGATTTGTGGGCCAAAAGCATAAACCAAACGGGTACGGGAATAGGCTAGTTTCGAATTGTGCAGAAACAAAAGAACATAGTCGAGGTTCAGGGGAATAATTTGCATTTTCCTTTGTTATGAACAATACAAAATGCTAATTATTCCCCTGAACCTCGACTCTGTTCTTTTGTTTCTGCACTAGCCTATTTCGGACGCCATTTCCCCTGCGCGACATCCGCGAAAATCCTCGCAGCAATGTACGCGCGTGTGCCGCAGGCGATGGCGCAATTTGTTCTAAAAATAGAAAAATTGTCCCATATCATGGCGCCAACCCCAATACTAGAAAGTTCGCGCGCTTACGGTCTCCGTCCCTGATTATGGCTCCTGTGCAGATGCAATTGCGACACAATTTGCAACTGTTCCTTTAATTTTAACATCACTTTCTTGAATGCCACATGTGTAAAGGGCAAGACACTCCTCAACGATGATTTCCAAAAAACATTACGATTTGAAATATATTTTTCGGATTTTAAAAACATTTTTTTCGGATTTCGTAAATATTTTCGGATTGTCCCTGATCAACCTCGTTCCCAGGGCCATGGAAAAGACCCTGGGAACGAGGTTGGTCCCTGATCGGCTGCCGTAAATTTTGGGCGAAAGCACATTGATGTGCAAAATCGTACATAACACAATTTTGAACGCCCACATTTAAGACCAGGCTATTCTGGGCTGTTAATCAACCGCGAATGTTCATCATTACATTGATTATACAATCTCGAATAGTTTTTAGCGTAGTTTGTAATGATTGTTTATGTCAATTTATGTTTATCGTTGTTATTTTGTCGCGTTATCGACGTAGACTCGCAGATTGTTATACGCCCCTTTTTGATCTTATGTTACGCGGCATTTCAAGTGTATTGATTAGAAATTCGTTATATTGTTATTTCAGTTTACGATCATTACTATTTAAAGCATTAAATCGCCGTTAACCCTCAACTTAGTTTTCCGAGATTCTTGCTACCTCGCAGACGACCCGTAAGATAGTCCCAGGGGCGGGGGAGAACACTCTGCGACGCCCGGCACTTTTTGTGTATATAGATCATCCAACGAAAAATGACGTCACATCCGGTAAAAAAGCGAGCTGAGCGGCAAAATCAAATTTCAATATGGCATAATCGTTCTCTCAGTAAGTAAAATGCCAATATTTCGCAATCGACAGGATATTTTTAACGTTTTATTTGGCCACGATAAACAAAATTTTGTCCTCTTCCTCGTCATATCAGTGTTTTGGAAGAACAAAGCTATTAGTTATTCAAAAACACGCTGTTTTGAAAGCGTGTTTTTTACGAAATGTCGTCATTTCTTCGTCGCTGAATTCCACAGGACTCATTGTTTGCCTGGAAATAGTGAATTTTAGGTAGGTTGCACTCAATTAAAATATCCTATTCTCGTAGGTAGGCATTACACTAACGGAAAAACGCAATGGCAGTTTTCTAGACGTGGGAGAACATAATTACCAGAAGCCCGTTTTTTTAAAATTTACCTTTGTCAAACACTCGAGAGTACTCGAGAGCTATTAATCATATCACTGCAAGAATAGACTCACGCACAGGAAGCGCTTTGCGGATCTTTCTTGCCGATCGACACTAACACAAACACATGTTTTTGCTTATGACTCAAACGGATGTCATAAAATATGTTACGATTGGGTAAAAACTTAAAACAAGATATATTTTCCCATAGCAATTCTATAATTGATGAACGCTACTTCACACGGCAGGCTGTAAACCCCTCAAAAAAAGCAAGAGGATAGTTTATACAGCGATTCAGTCATTTGGACATGCGTCTCATGTTTCTCAGTTATAATCAAATTCATTGTTCCGTTTCAACAGTGTTAATACTGTCATCAGCACCAGCACCAAGTTCCATTATGCCCCCCACCCCCCCCCCCCCCCAGATCCCATGAGGTCAAGCATGCACCTTTAATTTCTTCAAACCCTGGCTCTCATTTGTCCTGTTTACAGACCAAGTTCCTTATCCTGTCATATTTGGCAACTCATTTTGGAAGATTATACATTTTGCATTATTTATTATTTTGCATTATTTCTATAAGCCTGCCTCAAGATATGATAATTTTAATTTATCACTATTTCAATGTGCCATTTTAACAAACTGTTTGTAAAAAGAAGTCTAGGAACAGGCAATAGCAGCAGTGACACTGAGCTATCAGCTAATTAACTTATCTCTGACAACATTGAAGATTGATGATGAAACATATGGTGCAGTGGAACTGAACAATCAGATTGTGAGTGGCATTGTTGGTGTTAAGTGACATTGAGAGAGTGATGCTAGTGTCTGAACTCAGATCAGATCAGCAAAGAAAAGGTTCCATACTAGAAGTTGACAGAGTCGGCAACAAGAAGCTGGCTCATACGCGTACCTGTCTTAAGGCCAGCTCATCACTACTTGTCAAGGGTTCCTGACTTGTGTACAAAGGAAGACTACCTGTAATGACTTATATGGAGAGGCTCAGCTCAAAAGGTTTATCTTTTTCAGGCTTCAGATAGGGATTTCACAAGTTTAGGTGTATGAAAGGGAAGGGAAATCTGTGATTTAGGGATTCCATTCTTCTGGTTCTAAAATGTTGTTGAAAAGCTCTCATTTACTCTCTTCCGCCAGAATGCTAGTTTATATGGTCTTGTGTACCCGAGACAACCCTTCCCCAGAGTTTCCCTGGCCAAGCTTACTTTTGACTTTAAAAATCTTTATAAAAGTTAATTAACCAACCGTTCACAAGAAGATTGCAAACCTGACTCTAAGGCCAGACAACTCAGGTGGCTGAGTTTCCTCACCTTGCATTGGTTGGCATGGTTACAACCCTTAATGACAGCCCTAAACAGTTTGGCTCGCATAACTGGGAAACTCTCAGTGTGGCGAGTTCCACGAAATGCCAACATTTAAAATTTAAAGCAGAGATTTGTATCAAAGAGAAAATCAACTAGGCAAAACTCACTATGATTGAATAACCGAGGGAGAGATATTGCACATTTGATTATTCAATTTGGGTTATTCATGAATAATAATTATTGTGTAGGGTCAACTATGAATCAGCGAAACAGGTAGACGACTAGGCCACCGATTCCGAGAACATCTTCGCGACGTTGAGAAAGATGACAAAACGCATCTAAACGGGTTGCTAGCCACTTTAATCTGCCGAATCATTCGAAGCAACATATGGCGGTCTGCAGCCTCTCCTTACATGAAGGAAGCACAGAAAGCCGCAAAACTCTAGAACAAAAATTCATTTTTCAAATCGGCACTCTTAATCCTCATGGTATCAATGAACACTTTTCATTCAACTAATTTATTCTGTTGTTTTTCACGTTGCCAGGCACCAACCAATAGCGTAGCTCCATATTTCTCTATATAAACCACACACAACCCACAATTCCTGGATTCGCTCCGATGAAGGGGTTGCACTCGAAACGTCATCTTTCGAATCTCTTTACAGTGGCCAATTCACATTTTCAACTCAGTCAACTTGATAAAACCAAATTATCCTGTAATACTCCCACTGACGCAGCACCATAGTTTCTTTAGAAACTTACCCCCTTTACTCAACTACGAGTCGGCCTACAGGGCCAAGGTTTTCATGAATATAAACACTTATTTGAGTTGCTTTAGGGGAGGGTTGTCCCGTGTATCCAAAATGATATAAATGGGGCCTTACAGCTACTTTGGTGTGTTGCCTCAAACAACACCCCCATGATCGATACACCCAAACACCCTAACAGGACCTGATCTTTATACAGGACTTGATCAATGACAGATTCCTTCTGATGGCTCGAATTTGAGAAGAGGAGTAGAACTTAAACATATTCCTCGAATTTTTACTCTGTTCCTTAAGCTTTAAATAAGACATGAGCTCAATCAAGTGTGTACTGGACGTGAATTTAAATTAAAAGCACCGACAGTAATTATTAATTCATGCCACGAAATTAAAGAAACCGATGACCCCGAAGTACCAGTATACCTGTATTGTATCTTACTGAAAACAACAATCTTCAACGAGAGATGCAGGAGTAGGGATACTGACCTTCAGCTTCCTTCAGCAAGCGATCCAGCTTTTCTCTGTACCAATACACTTCAGCAAAGAGCAACTAAAGCTCTGGCGACAGCGACTTTCACAACTAAACGGCTTCTGGTAATTATGTTCCCGGAGTACACAGTGCAAACTATGGACAGCAATACTTCATCCTGGTTGTTGTTAACATTATAGGCTATTGCACTTAGCGTTATCACTGAATCACGAACAGCAAGAACCAAAAGTCGGAACAACACCAGTTCTGCAAATGTGTAAAATCCGCCATTCGAAGAGAGGAGGCTCTCTGTTATTGTCCTCCAAAACAATACTAAACTATTCTCTTTTCCCGAAATATTCGCTTAAAACGTCGAAGAAATGTGCTTGGAACATCTTTCCATCCTCACTATAAAATGAAACGAAACTGATGCTTTACAAATACAGGGAAATCTTGAGTAATCGAAACGCCATTTTCTCGCTTTACGAAACGAGCTAGGAATCGCAGTTTAGACCGGATGTGACGTCATTTTTCGTTGGATGATGCATATACGAAAATTTCAGGAGTCTTCTGCCCCGCCCCTGGATAGTCCCGACAGAAATTAGCAGACACACTTTAAGCGACGCATCTTTGAAGTTTGACTCGCCGCAAGCGTTACAATGCCAATGAACAATTGCAGGATTACCCATCACTGCCTATGACACCAGCACAAGAGACTCCAAAACCGTACAAGACATGGCTGGACTGACAAAACATAAGTCCAGACCAGCACATGACGTGCCCATAGCAGAATCATCGTCTAGACCGAGAAGGGAGCGGCGCAGACCTGCTTATTTGACTAATTATGTCACGTAGATGTTAAATGAAAACAGTTAGCTTTTAGCAGACTCTTAGCATATGCGAGTCATTCGATAGACATTCAAGAGATATTCGCGGTCGATCAATTTTATTATGTTTTTTCCATTGAGTGATATTTTTCGTTGCTATCGTACTAACCTACTAATTTAGTGTGTTAAGATTAGAGACATTGGCCATGGGGCATCGAACTATTATTGTTTTATTAACTTAGGACTTGCATGTAGGCATCCGTAAAAAAGGGAGATGTTATATCCTGTGTTTCTTACACGAAGATGTTACCCTTGTACATCTGGTGTTTTCCTACATGACGTTGTTTACCGCCCGATAAATACGGAACTTTGCACATGCGTGTGTGACGGTATATTCTCAGAATGTATTACACAGCTCGTGGTCGTAAAGTGTTCTGCTGTAATGTACCAGTCAAATCGAAGCTTAAACACCCCCCGGGCATACCCTGGGCATTTGACACCTTTTCCTGCCGAGAGGGAGGGCATTTGTTCACCATTCATACGGGGTGGGGAATTTGATCGCTAGCCTCGATTTCACGCAGTGAGTCGCGCTGATTCTACGTGGGTTGATAGATCATGGCGAAGGCGGCCGGCCGACGTAGAAGACAAACTTTGATGAATTAAAGAAAAGGATTGCGTATTTGAGGCGGATTGATTGAACACCAAAGGCTTACACAAGCTCTGTTCCGTATTTGAAGGTGTTTAAGAACGACCTATATCTATAATATATAAATATGTGTTGTCTTATAAACCATTTTTACATGCACAGCTTCAGAAGCTTCATAAAAGTTACTGAAACGTTAAAACAGTAATCTGGTAATTTTCCCTGGGGTGGGGGCATTTGAACAGCATTTCGGGTCCGGTGAGGGGGGAATTTAAACGAAAAGTTTCCAAAAATTCAAATGCCCGGGGGTTGCCCGGGGGATGTCGAAGCCTCGATTTGACTGGTACATAAGCTTGTATATCGACGGTCTCAACAGTGCCCACAACTTTTAATACAAATAATTGTAGCTCAGGCTTAGTACATTACGCTGATAACAGTCATCATTCATGTAGAGGTCCCACTTTTGAGAAAATCTGTTTGTTTGGAGCTATTTCAGAAAAGATGTCAAAGACGATTTTTAGAGATCAAACGTCATAACTTTGCTTGCGTTTAAGATAAACAGATAGTTTTTAGTTGTGTGGAAAGAAGAAAGCATTATGCAGTGGTTTTGAAAGAATTAGGTTGTTTCATCGAATGTGCGAAATTTGAGCAAGCGTAACCTTTTTTGGGGTTTCAATTTCCGGTTTGCGTGGTTTTCGAGGTGCCTACAAAAAAAATTCTCAAAAAATTAAAAAAGCGAATCTATCGAAATAAAGGCCATTTTCGTTCGTTGCATATGTTGCTTGACTAGTGTAGAAAAAATGAAGGCAATCCATCTCCCACGAAAATTTGAGTGGTCGGTTCTTACACGGACACGCTCTTAATATGTTTGCCTTCTCTGTATAACAGTCGCTGAATGTTCACAACCAGCGTCTTCGATTTAATAAAGGTGAAGGAAACTCGTGCTTTCTAGTCCTGAAAAAATAATCTATATAAAACATGCCATAAAGGTGGATTTTTAAAGCTTCATTGTTCCTGGGGAAAGTGAAAACACATTGTTGTTCATTCTTCTTCTAGAAAATGAAATGAAATCTACTTCGAAAATGCCAACTTTTAATTTCTCAGAGGAACGGCTGACCTTGAGATTCACGGATTTCCGGTCTTTTCAGTTTCTAAATTAAGCGAACAGAATAAAATGAACTTGACCCAATGTAATTCACTCCATGCAAGGAATACAAGATTTTGAATCAGCTTCAGAATTTCGTCTCTACATATTGGCGTGGTAAGTACAACTGATATGTGTTTTCTTCATCTGTATTTAGCAGGTCTGGATGAGAGTGCGGGAATTTCAGTTATTTTCAGTGATTTCTCAGCTATTGGTTCAAATTTCAGCCATTTCTCGACAACTAGTGAATTTGTCAGATCACAGATCTTAGCTATCAATAAACAGTTCAAAATTTTTGATCACTGATTCTCAGCTATAATTTAACCCTCTTCCAGATCCTCTATTTACCATTTAACTCACGTAGAACTAATATCAAACTACTTAATTTAGTTGCAACGTTGTAGAAGAACTTCATACTATAGTTTCCATTTTAATAAAAATTGTTCTGGACAGTGAGGTTCTAATCTGCCGCTTTGCGTAAAAACGTGTGCCCAGTGAGGATGATTTCTTTTAATTAATCAGCCATTTCAACTTGCGCAGTGTTTTTCTATGTGCCTCGCTTCAAATCCACGAACTTTTTTAGCGTGTAAATTTGAATGGATTTTTTACTATTCGTATTTATGACCGTAATATACCCCCGAAATCGATTCTTAAACTTTGTTTTAAACTGATAAGGATATATTTTTTTACAAGACTTACAGAAGAGGGCGTCATGAATGACTTTGAAGAAATCATACAATCAGTCTATATCAACGTTGTGGTTTCCACGTTCCTTTATATGACTGGTCGTGCTCAAAAAGCAATCGAGTTATGCAAGGAAAGCTTGGTCTTACTAAATGATGAAGCACTGGAGAAAGAGAAGCAACTTGCAAAATTTCTTTACAAAGCAATCTATAAAGTCCTGTTCGCGGCCTACCATCATATCCCTGATTTCACAAATGCAATAGCATACGGCAGAAAACTTCTCACCATTAATCGCGAGTCTCGTAACTCAGTGCAAGAAGGAATACTTTGCATAAATTTGGCAACGATATGTAAGGATCAAAAGAGGTATGTTGAGGCAAAAGAACTTTATGAGAGAGCGATCAGTATCATGAGCAAAACAGGAAACAGGAAAGATGAAGCACGCGCTTGCACAGGCCTAGGAACTGTGCTTTACTTTCTCAGTGAATTTGCCAAATCTATAGGATATCTTGAGAAAGCCCTTGCGATCGCAATTGAAATTGGTCACAGAAAAGGAGAAGGAGCCTGTTATGGAAACCTAGGATGTGTGTTAATATCTCTTGGTGACTATGTCAAAGCAAATGAATATCTTGAGAAAGCACTTGCGATCGCAATTGAAAATGGTGACAGAGAAGGAGAAGGAAAAGGTTATGGAAACCTAGGATGTGTGTTTATATCTCTTGGTGACTATGTCAAAGCAAAAGAATATCTTGAGAAAGCAGTTGCGATCGCAACTGAAATTGGTGACAGAAAAGGAGAAGGATCACGGTATGGAAATCTAGGCATTGTGTTAATATCTCTTGATGACTATGTCAAAGCAAAAGAATATCTTGAGAAAGCACTTGCGATCGCAACTGAA